>JARJCM010000759.1:0-22957 GCA_029233265.1 Mycena alexandri | reverse complement strand
ATATGAATTTCGCCGTAGCCGGTGCGTCCCATTCCAATTACATGCTCGAGCGAGGCTAAACGCTCCTGCGGACTGCGGCAGGGCTGAAATATGGGCGAGCCCGTAAAAAGTTCTGCGGCCAGGCACCCAAGAGCAAAAACATCGATCGGTTTTCGACCAGATACTTCCTACGTGCGTCTGATTTAATAGGCCTGAAACTAGGACTCAAACGCTCACCAATGGTAACCTCAGGGGCGCGATACACCTCCGTTCCGACCAACCATCTGCGGGAGAAACCAACTTCGACCACATCGTCCAAATCAACCAGCTTCACGGAAACATCGACAAGGACCTCCTAGATCACGGTGAGATCGGCCGCCGTTGAAGAGGCATCCACGTACATTAAAGGAGGACGAGTTATCCGCCGTAGGGTCGTGGACGAATTTCGTGCGAGCATTCACTAAGACAACATTAGAAGGTTTGATATCAGTATGAATCAAACCGATAGAGTGCATGTCTGGCGGAAATTAGACAAGAAAATCAAAGTCGAACGGAAAGCAAACTCACGCGCAACAGCGTTGGAAAGCTGCCAAACAATCGCTCGAATATGAGCTCGGGGCAGTGGCCTCAGACGACAAGCGTCCAGTACACGGTCCAAAGATGCGGCACCAAGGGGATAGACCAAACAAGGAAGGCCTTGGAAACATGGTGCGATCCAACACCCGGGCAAAAAAATCTATTATCATTGGAAATCAAAGAAGAAACGAAGAAACGAGAGCTATACTCGCCGAAGCCGGGGAGAAGAATGGATAAAAATAGCACGAGAAGCAGCCTCGGCGCGATCTGTCTCGCCGAGACCCTGTCTTGACCGATGTCCAATTTTGATAGCAACAAAACCACCGGAACGAATATCCTTCGCTTTCCAAACAGTGCCCGATGCTCCAGACGCGACACGAGCGACAGTCAGATCTGTACACGGACATGAGCCGAGATACAAAAACTACGAAAATAATCACAGCGCCCTTGATGTCCACGAGATTCAACCTAAAAAAACGCGGAAAACTGTCATTCGGGACAACGGATGATCGCACCTGGATCGACTCTCTAGAGCACATCGCGGGATAGCTCCCGTCAAGAAAGGAGCGCTGTTACACTGTTCGAGTTGGGGAATAGGAAACAGCTTCTTGGGAACGGACGGACGCAGTAGGATGAAGAATCGAAAGTATTGGCGAACGGATCGGCTCTGAGGTCATTGTGGGGGCGAGGAATACGGAAATTGGGATCAACTAGCCCACCTTTATACTTGTACGGAGCCCCATTTTAAGCAATTCGAAAAGTACATGAAATCTGCGCGCAAGTGACATTACCCCATAGGGGCAAACCTCCAACTTCCGCATATGGAAAAAGCAACGTACGTAAACGGCGCCGTTTAAATAGATACCATAGAACGCGCCGAACGTAAATCTAAATGAACTCAGGACACAAAACGGCACGGTACTCTCCCTCCGGATATATTCCTTCGGGAGACGTGGACTTTACGGTACAAACATGATTTCGGTTACATTCTCTTGACTTATTCAGGATAAAAGGACCATGCAACGGACCCATGGACTGCCCCGGACATGTGAAACGCGGCCGAGAGGCATACGTCTCAAGATTTTACGATCAACACTGTATTCTCTATTACGTTACATCCTACGTATCAATGCGCTCCTTAGGGAATATAAAGTAATGGGTCCTTCGATTGAAGGGAAGATCACTCGGGATCATGGGAAGCAAACAATGGGAAATCTACATATCCAGTGTTAAATACGACAGGATTATCAAAGGATCTAACCGAGGCGCCGGCTTCCACTTGTATGTAGTACCAACAGTCCATACTGTCATCCCAATGCTCACACCCACTAACGACGAGGCGAAATCCACATTCGAGCCTAGCCACTCGGACATTTCTTGGGTATCCGAGAGGGGTCGCTGAGTACGAGCTGGAAAGAACGTTGAGGAAAGCCGTCGAAGAGCAGGGAAACAAGCGCAAAGGCCCGGCAACCGTGCGCACCACAGGCCTACGAAACAGTGAGCGGCGGAAGATGCAGAGACACTGACTCACCCTGGGCTCAAGTTCAGGTTGATCCAACGAAAATTGCTCAAGATTGGGCATAACTTCTGCCACCGCGAGCAAGACACTTTGGACATCGAGGGTACCGACAACCCTGATGACTAAGGTGACTACTCGATATCCGCAGAGACCGCGGTCGACGAGGCAACAGATCTCGTCCAGCGTCTTGTAATCCAAAGGGGTCGAAAGCACGATCTCCTCCACCCCACGTTCAACAGACAAGACCCACAGCGCCAGGAGCCCCCCGGACCCGCCAAAGCCCGGAGAGACGGAAGGCCGTCATGGACGGGGGTGCCAATACAACCTGCGAGAAGACGCGAGGAGGCGGCTGGACTCGAGACTCCGCGACTTCAGAAGACCATAGCGCCGCATTGAAGCCATCAGAGAGTCAGCCTGCGACGGGAATATGTCCAGCGACAAAGACACCAAACGTTCCAACGTCAGGAGGGCTTGACAAAAGACGGGATATGTGAGGTACGACTCCGAAGGTGTTGAGAAGGTATATCGCAAGCGACGCAAAAAACTCGAGTAGACAATTGAAGTCGGAGTCTTCGCGGCCAGGATAACGAACAAATGTCGCGCAGCCTGACCGACTACGTGAACGTTTGTGTACAGGGCGCGAGCTGCCAGAGGCTGAAGCCTAGATGATACCCTAATCACAGACACGCGATCGGGTGTCGGCAGATATTCGAGGATTTCAAGGATAAGCTCGTTAGGGATACGTTGAAGGGGCGATTCGCTAGATGCACGAGTTAACGGACAAATAATTCAGACACAAACAAAGGACATACCACATCCAGGACACGGAACGCGTTTCCAAAGGTGTACGCCCAAGGCGGCCGAGCTGAACGCTAGCAATTCGACGATTCATAGCGTCATCACCACCATCCAGCCAGTTATAAAGAAAGAAAGGAAAGCGAAGGCCAACATATATCCAGAAGGAGACCGCTGAAATCACAGGAGAATATTATGACACCACGCCAAAATAATGTACTAATATGGTAATTCCAGAATCTCTCACTAGAGGCCAAACCACACAGACGTCAACAAACACGCGCATATAAAAACTACCATGGCACATAACACAATTCAAAATGCAAAGTCTACTCACCCATTTTGGGCGCACTCCTTTCACAGATAACCAGATCAGGACGACTTACAACCACACCTTCGACGCGTCGACAACAGAAGCCTTGGAATTGATGCCGATTACACAGTGAGCGATACTAAAGCACATGTATACTTTCCCAAACGCGCCGAAGGACACGCGAAGCAAACAAGTTCGGTTCCATCGACCAGGAACTCGCCAGAAACACCATGGATTCGAGCAACAATCTGCTGTCAGCGCTTCGTGGACTCAAGATACACCCTTTAACCAAACTCGAGATAGAAGGAGAGGGAATTCACAGTTAAGATCAACCCTATACTCAAAGAACTGCACTGACATGTTAAGCCAGACGACACTCGGCCCTACTGCAACACGGAGCACACGGACTCTGGTCAATTATCCTGCTAAGCCGCACGTTCACACAACTAAGATTCTTATCTATAGAAGAAACACGATTGCTCAGAGCTCCACGTGGCAAGCGGAGCAATAAACAACGAGCCGCCCTTTCTAACCACTCCCACCACTAGTTGATCTCGTCGCCCTTCCGACGGTACAACTCGACGATATCCGTATCGACCCAATCACGCCAAACCTCGGCGAACATCAGAATCGCGCGGTAGGACCCAATATGCTAACGATTTCGGATTGCCTCGGCGAACCGACCATACACTCAACATTTTTCGCACCAAAACCGGACTCAGTCGAGGGCGACGGATGCCCAAACACACCCGCAAGCGTCGAAAGCTATGGTTCCATGCCAGATTTGATATCCGTATCCAACAGCAGCGACACTGACGTCTCATCCAATCATTCACAGGACGTGGACAACGACCCCTCTCGCGACCAGACGCAGACCGAGGCCCTCGGTCGCGTAGTAAACGAGCTGTCTTGCAAACTCATGCAATGGTCACGCGCTCATCTCGAATTAGAAGCAGGACTGAAGGACATTCAGAAGATCATGATCGACCTAGAAACGCATTGCACTCCACCCCACTCGAGCAGCGCGGAAAATACGGCGAGGCCTGAGAATCCCCAATCGGCGACGGAAAATCGTAAGTGGACACCGAGGGCATACCACTACTCACCGCATCCCAAGCCTGTAATCCACCATGCGCAATCTGTCGATACTTCCGCGACGATCGGACCATACCAAGCGAGTATCAAGAACTCGAAGAAGAGGTGGACTAGGATATCCAACACATCGAGTCCACCAGCCACGAGAGCAGGATTGCAAATTGTAACTGTACTTACTGAAATAGGAAAAAATCTTTGATTGAAAAACCCCATGGAATAAGAAATAGATTCCGCGACTTGGCATACAACCCGTCAAAATATTGCGCGAAATGTCTACCCCGGATCTTTAAACAACACCGCCGTTGGTCGCGTGGTCAGGGGGTGTATTCACATATAAAGCAAAGCGAACAAATACAATGCCGCACAGAATCAATCGGGCCTACCGACAACATGAAGAAGCTCACTCTGACTGGACTTACACGCAAGAAAGTAAGGGAATAATCAGTATCGTCGCCCATGATCTAAATCGCGCCCATTACAGAATGTCAAAAAATGCGTTCAGTGCCATGTCCCCAGAATCAGTCCTCAGAAATCGATGGTATCAGCCGTACGAAGAGTCCTCGACAACCAAGAGACCCGCAAGACCTTCGCATGCAGCCGCTGTACCAGTCTCGAAGACGAAGTAAGCAACGCCTCACCATCAACTTTAAATGCTGTATTCTTCAGTGCGATGAATCCAAACCTCGATGTCACAAATGCATCGTAGAGGGACTTAAAGCAAGTCTACCCCTTGCTCGGTGATGTGGCACTAACGATTACCAGTGCGAATACCTCAACAACAGAACTCGCGACAAGGTCTTCACCATTCAAATACACGACGCTGCCGAATTTCTATCAGCTCGAAAATACATGAAGGTGCAACTCAATTCAGCCCTGATCATACCTCTCGACAACACCGCATCGAAAAAACGGGAAGGTTCGCCAGAGACCAGACCAGAAATTGAGACCGAGTCCGACTGGACCGACGAAAGCGACGACGAGAACGAATTCGGCCAACACGAACGTGAATATACTATTCTCAGGAGATACCGCAAAATATACTGAAAGTCAAACACAGCGACCACGTATCAGTTAATGCATTCCTCAAAAGAAAAACAAGAACCCGAAAGTTCACGGTAAATGCCCCATTCCACAAATCCATCGGATCTGCAACCGATTTATTCAGCAGTGTCCTCGCGAAGCCCAGCGAGTCGGCAAGCACAAGTGATCCAAAATTTCCTGGGAAGCAGAGCAGCATAGCCATCTTGAACACCAATGCCACTCAGTAAGCAATCATACTAATACCTGGCTTGACATCAAATCGCAGCCGAGTCAATCACCCGACCAACAGACCGCCATCCGAAACCGCAGCAGCCATATCTAGCAACCAGCCCGAACCATTCACTTTGAAATGGCTCGAACTATTGGTACAAGGCATCCAATCGGCAGCGACTAATCATCCGGATAGGTCTGACGACGTCGCCACGAACCAAGCAAGCCCAAAACACGAAAATATGCCCGAAACATTCTCGATCCGATCGACGCCAATGACCGACACGTCTAGCTCTGCACCCGAGACCCCGACGGCCGACACAGACCCCACACAGTCAGTGGTTATTTTACAACCATAGCACCAGCTTCATCCTCTCATGTAACGCAAAGCGAAAGCCACGACGCCTGGATGGAAGCAGTTCTGTAAGTGGATCAACTTTACCGCACACTTCCTCAGTCAACAACGTAGCGCCCCACTCAGGGACAACATTTTCGAGCCACCTGCAGATCTTTCCACGTACGCCACTATTCATACCACCCGTACTTGAACTGAAGCTAATCAGCGATAATAGCTGGACGACAAACTCGTCCATGAGCCAAAGAAATTTCTCCGATGACTGGCCCACAGAACGACCTCCAGCAACGACCAATATATTCCCAGCGACGCTTAATTCCGACGCCGACTTCGACCAAACTGCCGTCGAGATGCAAGAGATACAGGGCGGTTGGAATTACACTCCGGACTATTTTAGCGATCATGCCCCGGCCCCTCGCTTCAGTACTCCGAGCGATACGTATTTCCCAATGGCGGGAATATGCCCACAGACGGATTTCACCGCCGCCAGTGAACCATTCAATCATAACGATTGGACTAGCAAAAACCAGACCATTCTAAAGTCACTGCAAAACGATCCGGCAAAGTCGAGTCACGCGGAAATCCCTCGCGATACCATTTAACCACAGAGCAGGTACAATGGCACGACGGAAGCATACGACGGTCCAGATAACCTACATCCGCAGTACGACCTGCTACCCCAGCGTATTGACGACAAACTGCACACGCTGCAGGCGAACACAGATCACATACAAGTTCCGGTACAATCTATGTTTGCGCGAAATACCCATCTTCTAACGCCTTACCAGTGGGAAGAGCAATTGAGGAGGATATGGAGTTGAAAACCACACCTTTTGTAGCAATCCAGCGAATGACGATCTACGTGCACCAGACCAGGTTGCGGAAACAGTAAATATACCACCAACGCGTTAACTCGAGATGTTTGACGAAGACTATCAACAAAATTCGCGACTGAAGAAACTAACATGCCAGGGCCAGAATAAGCAAAAAAAACTCTCACAGTCTTTCTCCCTGTTTTAGCGGCGCATAATTCTAGGCGCATCTAGAATTCAAAACCCATCACTCCATTCGCCGGAGTCCGACCTCACCTTTCGAGAACCGCTAGAAATGCCGTTACTTCCAAACCAGCGCATCCGGTTATAAATCTCGTGACTGATGCGTAAAACTCATGGAATTAACGCAGTACACTGCCACTGTGAACAATATCATATAAACATACGACTAGAATCGAAGCGCCTCCAAAAATGTACGAGGACCCCAACGATACCATCGGTCAATGTCGCCAACTGGGACTAACCACTATGACTCCAACGGCACTATTCGATTATTGCCTGAAGTCGAGAGACCACTTCCTGCGTGTGACTTCCTACCTGCGAATCCAGCCCAACAAAGAAATCGGTACGACACACACCTGTTATGATTGATTCACAATTAATACGCAGCCAGCCACTCCAGGATCTCGCACAGGCGCGTTCCGCTGCGTGCCCATCGAGCTGATAGAGATGATCGTGCTACTACTCGGAGTCACCGACAACATAAGATTCGGCGCAACTTGCCGTGTCCACAAGGCAGTCGCGAGCAGAGCGTTCCTTGCATTAGGAGCAAACCGTATCAGGCCTTACAACCTTTCACTCATACACCTTCGCTTCCTGCAAAGCTGCACCAACGCCATGATAGCCGGAACGGTCCTCAAACGATTGCTCCATACCGGAGAAGACTTGAGATGGCCATCGTGGCGGCTACACGACCCAGCACCCGTCTCACCCCTGACACTAGACTTTTACTGCCCGAGATACAAAGGGGGGGAAGTCCGCCGCTTCCTCGCCCTTGCCACAGGCTACGAATACGATCGAGAGCCACTGGACACAGCAACAGATGTGTTCACCCTTCGAGAAACATTCACACTCACCCACCAGCTCAGACCGAGCATCAATATCTACGAGGCCAATTCCGATAACCCTTTGGACGCAATACTTCACCTTCCTGTCACCGCCGACATCTGCGCGTGGACGCTCGACCGCATATGGCTTGGCTACCCGAACCCAACCTTCGAAGGGATAGCTATCACCTCGCCAAATAGACTCCGCACCGGAACCCTGGAGGATGAGCAAAAGACGTGGGGCGTCCTACACACTAACCTACAGAATGGATTCTGGATCGACTCCCGATGGTCTGGGCAACACACCTGTCTTGTTAGCCCCAATTGTCCAACTAGCTGGCGAACGAACGACGATGCCGGTTGCCTCTCAATCATGTTCCCAAACCTACCGTTCACGGCCGACTGCACGGAATACATATGGAACTTTGGTGACACATCATGGACGCTCGGTGCGATTGCTCTCTGCTATAATGCCTGGTCCAGAAAGCCAGTGCGAAAATCATTCAGGCAACACGAGTGTAAGCAAATCCACCAGGAGCCATCCACACTTATTGATCCGTTACAGATGAAATATGGCAAGATCGTCTGCATGACTTGATAAGGAGCACAACCCGACCAGGATAGACTGCAACATGGCGGAGAAATACCCGTGTGAGGCCGGGCGAGACCAGGAGATGTATTGCCACTCGTGTTTCCACGTCAATCGAGTGGCTATAATTTTTAACAGTCTACCCAATGAACCAAGCTGATGAGATTCACCGCGTAGTCTGCTCTCGGTTCCATCGTATAATTTGGCAACGAAACAACACGAATCGACACAACCCCGAATAGACCCCGAATAGACCTTCAAATTGCTAAGAATCATTACAAGCTTGCGCTCTCAGGAACTAGGTTGCCTTAAGAATTCAGTAAACGTATTCTTGCAAAATCCCTCACGAAGAGCTGAGATATATACAAATTCGAATGTTGATGCGGCAGAAAATCCCACCTCATCTCGGATGCCCCAGCCCGCAAAAGCGTGTGGCAGCGTTCGGCAAATTACCAACCCTTTAAGTCCGCCTCATCCATCCCGACGTATCTGTTCCCGTCTTCGTCTTCTTCCTTCGCATTCACGGCCAGTGGTTGCCGTCTAGCGTCTCGGCCGACCCGTCCTCCTTGCTCAACAGGTCCCGTATCGAGAACTCGACGGCCTGGGACACTTCACATAGGATGCCGCAGGATGCTTCGTATCGCTCGCGTAGTATGTGGTACATAGTTCGGAACGGCTCCCGCACTGACATCCGATGCCTTCTGCAGCTACAAATTTAGCGTAAAGGGTCGTGATTTCCAGCAAAATATTGTATGAAGCTCGTGAATTATTATGATACAGCGGAATTGAGGGGGATGTATACATTAAACATTGCTTCGTGGATGCAAGCGAGGTAAAGGTCCAAAAGAAGAAGAAACGTCGTGCAACGCGCAGCGCCGGGCGCGCATTTTTGAGAGTCCACTTGTTCATCGTCACTTTGAAGGAGGACCGTAACGACATGAAGTACGATTGTGGCCGGGTTCGCCACAGAGACCACAGCAGCCACGCGCTCGAGGCCGCGTTGGCGGCGAGGGCAATTTCGGGGTCTCGGGCTTGGGGCATGTTTTACGGTTATGGCCGCGTCGCCTGCAGTTGCCGCATCGGTCTGAAGAGGAAAAAGATAGGCAAGGTGGAGGTCAAAGGGCGGAAGACGCACACTGCGTACTTATGACTTTGTAGGACGCGTCTGGGCTGGTTAGGCTTGGGGAGCCTTGACTGCTCCGTGACTGGTGCGGTCTCCATTAGTCGCCGTGGTGTGCAGGAAGAAAAAAGAGGTTGGGTACATCGTGGTCGGATGCGGGAGGGGCACCATTTGAAGAGCGTCCGGGCGACGGAGCCTGATATGGCGGTGGTGAGCAGAGCAGCTGGCTGATTTTCATGCTGGCTTGCTGGGAGTGGCGAAAAAAAATGCTGCGGTTATAAGAACATGCCTATTCCGAGAGAACGCTGATCATGGTTAATTTAAACCAGACCCACAACTGTTCAGGTTGCAAAGGGTTTGAGCTGAACGGCCTTCATGACATCGATCACAGTCCAGCCACACCCTTAAAGTTAGTTAAATATGATCAAATGCAAATCATAGGCGTGGAGGGCCATCATCGTAGGGAAGGACAGGGTCGAAGCAGGGACACATATAAGAGGGAACAAGAAAGCTGAAACCAGAAAGCTTCTTTTAAGACGGGTCACAATTCGGAGGAGCAATGACGGGCGAGAAGTCCGGACAATCTCGACCGTCATAGCACCTAGAAACCGACTGTGATCCTCCCAAATAAGCTGAATGGCAGCCAACTGTAGGCGTACGAGAAAGGGGAAATCAACACCTTAAATGTTTGGCTGACCGGTGTAGAACAAACTTCCGAGTCGCGTTTCCTACCTCTTTTTACACGTATACCTTCCACCATCACCTTTTAACTCGCAGAACCAGAAGACTGCCAGAAGCTATCCATATCCGTCTGCAAATCATTCGAGCTCGAATCCCCGAACACTCGTGGTGGTACAGATGTTGGCGTGAAAGATGAAAGGCCCGGTGAACGTGGTGTTCTGCAACTTTACAAGTGGTGTACATGGTATGGTACTCCACAATGAAAGCGCGCACCGGACCGCCCACCCGCCCACCTCGCGCTTCGTTGCAATAAAGTGGGATTTTACCTCCACGATGGCGCGATGCGGTCGGCAGGGCCGAATCTTTCCGCGGGGTACGTTTTCTGTCACTTGTCCGTCGATTTTTACGCCTTCACCTGACACCTGCGAGTTCGTCCGCACGTTCGTTGCCGGTGATGTCCTCGCATCCTGGGGGACAATCGATATCGTTGTGTGCGTCAGGTCGAGGTTGAGGGTTCGAGCAAATCATAAACCGCTTCGCGTCTATCTGCCCTTCTGCCGGCTTGACGACGAAGATTGCCTTTAAGGCGGCGATATCATCTGCGAAAAATTGGATGTGCTTCCCGCCGTGGTGTGAGATGTAGTCATGACATCTCTGCGTCATACACAGTGTTGTGCGCCAACCATATGCGCTAGACGTACCGCGACGACGTAGCCATTCAAACAATTGGACGAGTCGGGTGTACTCTTGAATGGGAATAAACTGACTTCTTGAGTTTTTGGAGGCAACGTCGATTGATGCAGAACCTCTCCAGCACTGCGATCAATCGCCTGAGCGTGCCGTATGACCAGTTATGGGATCTTCCTGGTGCCCTCCCGAGGCTGGTCGAATAACCCTCGTCGAATCTCCTGACACGTCTGGGATACAGGTCATGTGTTCGTCCTGTTAATCCTCAAGGTCGGGTTGTGGTCGGGTGGTGCTTTGTGGGGAGCTTCGATGAAGTGCGTCGCGGAAGGCTTCGATTTTTTTTATCACGTCGTACACCGGGTGACTGTCCACAGGCGCGCTTGACGAGGGATTGGTGCTTTCGTGTCCCCTCCCGCCAGTTTCTAAACCCCACAGGTCTTTCGGTGCAGCCTCCTGCAGCTCTCGGTGAAATCTGTGCGAGTCTTCTTGAAGAGTTCCCTGAAACAGTAAATAAATTTTCGTATCGCTTCGGGATCACCACGCTCGTTTTGCTAGTTGCCCACTTACGCTGTTGTCGTTTCTTCAATAGCTCTTTCTGCCTACAGTTGACTTCCAATGCTTGGGGCTTCACCACGCCTTCACATTCCGGGAGGGTCGAAGTTCCGCGCTTCAGCCATTGCCCACAAGATTGCCTCCATGAGCTCGCCCGCGGCGTAAGCGTTAATCATCGTAAATAAACCTAAGAGTCGGTAAACAATCAGCAGCGTACGATTGCTGTTAGGGTTCGGGGTACATCCGACTGGCCCGCGTTTTCAGCCAAAAAAGTGTGCATGAGGCGAGAATCGGTGGAACCGTTAGCCGAAAGTTCCCCAAAATTGAAGGTAACGCGCGGGATTGCAAAAAAGAGCGGTGTCATAATCAGGAAAATAATCTGAACGTCTGTTATTGAACAGTCCCTGAAACAATCGTGAGACTTTAATTTTTCACTGCACAAAGTGAACCGGTTCATCACGCTGAGATCATACCCAAAATATTGCAAATCAATTGTGGAACCGACACCACACTCGTTTTGGACGAACATCCCCACCGGTAACCAGCTATGCCTCAACACCCAGATGTATCCTCCAGGGTCCACGTGTGAATGACAAGAAATGACTCCGATGGGAATGCACATTCAAAACGGGTGTGGTATCGATTCCACAAAGGATTTGAATCCATCTGCACAGACCACGCAAGCTGAGAATGCATTTGGAACGCACTACGCGGTAAGAAGTGTCAGATCAATCAGATCACCACAATAATGTAATGGATTATAGAATAATACAAACCGGGTGAGACACCGTTTTGTTATGCAAACACGGGTGATGCAAACAACCACAACGCCACGTCGCTCTTGAGGTCGACACATTCGACGAACTCAACGATGGGCTTGACGACGCTGCACACACGGTCTTCCTGCACTTTCTAGCGCAGGTAGCCACTCGGAGGATGGCGGAACCGTCTCTGGCGCCTCGTGGGTGGTCCCACCCACGGAATGCGACTACGGCGGGCGACTCGTGGATGCCATTCCCGGAACTGCACCGCACGACATCCTCGACCACCCAGTTTGGGCTTCCTGCAATGCAGGTAGAGGTCTCAAAGACTCCCGCTGTTCTATAGCACTGGCAGTCGACCGCATTTGTCGTCCTGTTCTAGTTGGTCCGTCGGCTATGTGGATTCTCTCCCTCTCAGATCCTCTACCTCTCGCAGTCCATTTTCAAGTATGTTTGTTTTTTTGTTACATATCTATCGTCCTTGACTGAACTTCTGCTTCAGCCACGTTTCTCGACTACGCGAAGTTTCCGGTTCGCTTATGTGATCGATCAGTTCGTCGCTGGTAAACTGACCAGATTTCCAAGGATAACAGAGGATGCGCAGTGCAAGCACAGGGAGGGAAGAGGAGGATTGTGGTTGGTAAAGACAGATGCGTGAAGCAGTGTCCGCCCTTTATCATGGAACGGTCTCTGTAAGTCCAATTTTTTTTTACACTCAAGCTCTTGTATGCCAACCGCTCTTCGTCTCCAGTCCCCGCATCGCTCTCGACCGCAGAACCAACGCCGGACACTACCCACGCCGCGAGTGCGATTTTAGCTGGTTTTTCCTGTAGAGCCTACGTAAGCATGGTAAGCCTGAACTCTTTGCGTCCACCGTCTCGTATACTAACCCCACGTCGTTTGCAGACGTCCCCCGCGTCGCTCGGGACCGCAGATTGCACACTCCCTACTACCTACGTCCAAAGCGCGACCTCGGCGATTTTCTGTTATGGAAGCCGTAAAACCAGGGTAAATCGCAGTTGTTTGCACCCATCCTCTTATATACTAACCGCACTTTATCTCCAGACGTCCCCGCATCGTTCCCCAGCACCGAACGAACACCAAGAGTGCGATTTTAGAGCCCATGTAATCATAGTAAGCCGAACTTTTTGCGTCTGCCATCTCGTATACTAACCCCACATCGTTCACAGACATCACCCGCGTCGCTCGGGATCACAGAACACACGCTCCCCACTACCTACGTCCAAAGCGCGACCTCAGCGATTTTCTGTTATGGAAGCCGTAAAATCACGGTAAACCCCAGTTGTTTGCATCCACCCTCTTATTTTAGAACCCATGTAATCATGGTAAGCCGAACTCCGTGCGTCCACCACATCGTATACTAACCCACGTCGTTCACAGACGTCATCCGCGTCGCTCAGGACCACAGAACACACGCTCCCCACTACCCACGTCCAAAGCGCGATCTTTTCTTATGCTGGCGTCCTAGGACGACAAGGGCAGCTTGATGCGCGTGCCATCGCTCGTGCCTACCATTCACTCTGAATCGAGCGATGACTGGTACCTTCCGCTGCCGCTGTCGACGGCATGGTAAGCCTGAACTCTTTGCGTCCACCGTCTCGTATACTAACCCCACGTCGTTTGCAGACGTTCCCCGCGTCGCTCGGGACCGCAGAGTACACGCTCCCTACTACCTACGTCCAAAGCGCGACCTCGGCGATTTTCTGTTATGGAAGCCGTAAAACCAGGGTAAATCGCAGTTGTTTGCACCCATCCTCTTATATACTAACCGCACTTCATCTCCAGACGTCCCCGCATCGTTCCCCAGCACCGAACGAACACCAAGAGTGCGATTTTAGAGCCCGTGTAATCATAGTAAGCCGAACTTTTTGCGTCTGCCATCTCGTATACTAACCCCACATCGTTCACAGACGTCACCCGCGTCGCTCGGGATCACAGAACACACGCTCCCCACTACCTACGTCCAAAGCGCGATCTTTTCTTATGCTGGCGTCCTAGGACGACAAGGGCAGCTTGATGCGCGTGCCGTCGCTCGTGCCTACCATCCGCTCTGAATCGAGCGATGACTGGTACCTTCGGCTGCCGCCGTCGACGGTTTTGTACGAGCAGTGAGTCTCTTTCATATACATAATTAAGTCGATACTTCGAACTGATTTCCAACTTGCGCAGGTACCCGCCACTGCCACCATTGAGGCTATCGTCCAAGTCCGAAGAGCAGTATCCGCTCTTGCCGCGAGTGTAGTGTATTCGGAGCGTCATCCGTCGTTGCTGCCCTCAACAGCGTCTTCAGAGCATTATCCACCGCTCCCGCCTTCGACAGTGTCTTCGGAACAGTACCCGCCGCACTGTCGTTCTCGACACGCAGTAGCTCCTCGAGCCGCCCACGTCCATTTCGAGTACAGATGAATCTTCGGACGTCGCGACGCCGCCTTCACGTCTAGTTTTCATCCCCCTCGTCTGTGACCGTGTCTGCGCCTTCGCCTATCGAGTCGCATGGGGCGCCGTCGACGACGTACGAGCTGCCTTCCGAGCTGAGCAGCATGGACGAAACATCACTTACGTCATCTTCGAATCTCATGGCGCTCTCGCGCGCGTTGTCGAGTGTACGCGCACGCACACGCAGCTAGGGCGCCGCTTCTGGCGGTACATACGACTCGTCCGTTCTCGCACCGTCGCCGTGCGCCGGCTGTATCGCGCTGCATGACGGGGCGGATACGTCGGGCGAAACATCGTTCTTGCGCCTACGGAGTCGTTCTCCTCGTAGGTTCGCATGAGCACCATTCCGCGCTCGGTTGCGTCGATTATGGCACCATCGGAGCGCGCGCCGTCGTCCTCGAGTCTCTCGGAGGTGCCGATGCGGGCGGGCTTTGGGTTTTGGAGCGAGTCGTCATCGCTGGGGCGGACATTGTCGGTGTTGACGCAGTCGTCGTTCTTGTCTGATTCGACGGCGCCTTCGCCCTCACCATCACCACCGCCGCTCCCGGAGTCTCCTTCGACACATTCGCCGAGTTCGCCTCGACCAAGTCGCCCACCGGTATGTCTTTGGAAAATAAATATTATTCATATTTGTGCTTATTTTTATCTTTAGTCGCCATCCAGTTTCAGTCTTGGGACGCCCGAAGCGTCGGGCAGCGTGAGTATCTCAACCCCTCGCGGGGACGTGCCGTCGGTTCGTTCCCTGCTTGACACCGTGCCGTCATACCGCGCGTTGAGTACGCAGGGGACTCTCGTACAAGTCCAGTTCGATGTATCTCGAACTCGTTTTTTTTAGCCCGTTCCCTGCCGAAATCATTCACGGAGCCGGAACTCTGTTTCAGAAGTAAATTCAACTCGGCCGCAAATAGTCAAGTTCACAGTTAGTACTTGCTGCAAGGTTCATACCGACTACTCTGAGATCAAAGATCCGTTTCTTAGACCTCCATTCTGGCGAACTCGTACATCGACGTTCTATGGGATCAAACTTTGCTTCCATGCCGAAGCTTCGCTTCGCCATTAAATACAACTCTGGTCACCAGTTTTCAGGTTCGATGGGCTTCATCAAGGTCAGTTCTCAAGCAATCTTTGATTTAATATTCTCCGCGCTCAAATATTTTGAACCCCCATTGTAGGTTGAACATGCGCGTAATCCAGTTCTTTTTCAACAGGCTGTCGCGAAGATCAAGGAAGACAACGTGTTCAAAACCGCGTGCATATTGGACATCGGTCCCACGCCGACCGCCTGGGTGGCCTTGCAATCCAACAACCTCTCTGAATCAACGTTACTACTCTCTTCTTCGGCGAAGAAAGGGAAAGATCAGGAGCTCGCATTCCTCACGGCCATTGCATCCTTGGTTGAGTTCGGGATGAATCCCGACTTTACACCGTCGACATTGTTCTCGTGGGGAGAAGGGACTAGAGTGAAGGTGAGTGCCTCTCTTGTTTTTGTTTTATTTGGCGCTGCACCCCATCCCTCGTTCCCATCCCCCGCCCTTCGTGCCTCGCGCACCGCGTGCACTGCCGCCCTCATTATCCCCGCCTTACACTAGATACATTCGGCCTGTGTCTTTATCGCGACCTTTTTTTTTTTTGGTGAGACTCACGAAGTACATTCATCAGCGTATCTTGCACCTATCTGCCAGTTCTGCTCAAGGTGCGTATTCATACACCTTCTTGGCTTTTACTTATTGACGATCGACGATTTCAGACCATCGGAGAGCGCAGTCATTGTCCCTCGCCTGCTCTATCGTCTCCACGGCACAAATGGGGTACGTATGGCATTCACTTGATCCTTTGAGCCCATCGTCTGAATCTTGGGCAGATTCCCGTCGTTTACGTTCACGCGCGCGCACCCGCGGATCTCGGTAAGCTCTTCCCTCGCATTCAATATAAAAGCTTACGGGTGCGGCAGACACCTTACCTTCGCTCAACATCCAATTCGTGGGTCGATGCGTAACGGCGCGATGGCGGGACGATGGATTGGCACGGTGGGACGGCGCGGTGACTTCGACGGGACGGCGCGGCGACGAGGTGAGCACGGTAGCTGGATGGCTTCAGTTTTGTAGTGTATTGTTTTGTATATAGTAAATTGCAATGGAATTACTATTGAAATAGTGGGCAGATCTGAGCGGTACAGGACAGAAGTCGCCAGAAAGGTGGCGGACGACGGCGACCTACGCCAGATATACGATCTGGCATGGTCTGGCATGGTGGGCGGATGATGCCAGAGGTCGGCAGACCCGGCTAGACGGGATTTTCACTGGGCGTAATCGGTTGTAAATGCGAGACCCTCGTTCGATTCGGGGTCAGGCCGTGTTTGCAAGTCCAGTGTGTTTTTCCGTCACAAAGAGAGCGTGCGCAAGTATTCGACAGTGAGTGTCAATTCTGTTGGTATCGATTGTTGTTTCATGTAGTATAGGCCCGGTGGCATAACTGGTAACGCGCGCGTTTGCAGTATTGTGAAAGGTTGCATAATCTACAAATGCGAGAACCTCGTTCGATTCGAGGTCGGGCCATAGTGCCAAGGTTCAGTTTTTTGCTTCCTTTTTTCCGCGCGCGTTCCGTAATCGTGTTCCGTAGTGCGTGTGTTCTGTAGGAGTGCGTTTCTTTTTCGTCCGCGCGGAAAGCGCCTGCCAGGCCAGTTTTCAACCGTGGGAAAAAACTCCGTGACAGCCGTAGTCATGCCGTGTAGTCTGAGGCTAACCGTTCGGCTCGATGTAGAGAGCCCCAGACACAACAAGATTTCCGGAGGTAACAGCAACAGGAATAGATTATAGGTCTGAGGCGCGCACTAAAGTTGCTCACAATCGCAATGTCGCATCCCTGGCCGTGGTGATCAAATCGGGAACACGCTATACAGCTTGGCCATTTCGCAGGAACGGTAGTTCCAGACTTAATAGGTTGTACGTTAAATCAGGGCAAAGGCGAAGGAAGGCGAATACTAACCTTTGACAGCGACAACTTTCACGTCAAACGGCCCCTGAGTTATGTGCTCAATCTCCGGCGAGGAATAAAGGTCAAGCTCAGTTCCCTTTCTCAAGAGTTCACCCAAAACGCGACGTGGACTGAGTGAGCGCTCTAATATTCCTCATTATCTCAAGGCTGGTCCTTGCTAGCCCGAGTATTTGGTCCAAACGAGCCAAAAATTATGCAACTAAAATTGTCCCTAGGATTACTTGAAGCAGACTTCGGGTTAATGCATGCACATTGGAGATCCGAGCACTACCTCGACTGTAGGAACCAGGTGTCGCTATCGGGCGCCATAGACATGACAGCCCAAATATGGGGTTTCATCTGCAGGAGAACGTCGGCGAAAATAAATTGTGGGGAATCATGCAGCATTCACTGGGCCAATTTGGGTGAGTCTTTACGAATACCTCGATTTAAACGGTCATTTGTAGTCACGCAAAATAACTCGTCGTGTCTTCGTTTGGGTAATCGCTTCATGCCATCGATGCCAGACCCGAAGTGTCAAGAAAGTAGAAATTCTGCCAACCGTATCGACGCCAGTGGGCTTGTTCCAAACGGTATACATAGACATTATGATGATGCCTGAGGCTGATGGATTCAAAATGATTGTAGCCGCGCGTGACGATTTGTCGGGCACCTGTGAAGCTCAAGCCCTCAGAACTCGGACTGCGGATGATCTGGCCAATTTCTTTTGGGTATATTTGTATTGCCGGTATGGATGCCCGCGGAAAGTGGTTACAGATAACGGATCGGAAGTGAAAGCCGGTTTCAGCAGGCTAATCAAGAAGATGGGGGTACCACATGTACCCATTTCTGCGTATAACAAGCATGCTAATGGGGTTGTAGAACAAGGACATTTCACGTTGCGAGAGGCCATAGTGAAGTCCTGCAGAGGAAAAATCGAGCTGTGGCCAACGAAACTTCCGGTAGCATTACTTGCTGATCGGGTTACCGTAAGTCACGTAACAGGATTTTCGCCCTATCAATTGTTGCATGGTACTGATCCGCTCCTGCCCTTCGATCTAATGGAAGCTACATTTTTAGTAACTGGATTTCGCACAGGCATGACCAGAACAGAATTATTGACCTTGCGGATTCGCCAGCTTTCCAAACAAGATCGAGACATTAAACGAGCCATTGAGACTCTGCGCAAAGCAAGATTCAGATCAAAAGAACAATTCGAGCAGCATTTCATCAAGAAACTTCAGAAAGACAAATACAAGAAAGGAGAACTAGTGCTGGTCCGAAATGTAGGACTCGAAATGGAGGTCAGCGCGCGCCGGAAAACTTCAGACAAGTACTTCGGACCGTATGAAGTTGAGCGGAAAAATAAAGGAGGCGCTTATATTCTGCGAGAACTGGATGGAACCTTATTCCGGCACAACCCGACCGCCGCGTTCAGGCTCATTCCATACATTACCCACAATCATTGGTTCATGAGAGGAGACTGGATGGATCTGGAGAAGACTGATGCCGAACCCGTTACTGCAGACGAAGAATTATTCGAGTCATCAGACATATATATATAAGCCCCCGGACGCAGAAGCATTCGCCACGGCAGAGCAAAGAAGGAAAAACCCTGACGCCACGAGGCAAGTCACGCCCCTCAAGTTTAGGCAGCTATTTAATCCCTGGCGAGGGCGAAAATGCGGTGAATCACTCCTACCATCTGCCACCAACTATCACGATTCACCATGCCTGTCGTAGAGACCGCTCGCGGAGTTATTCGTATGGGTGTTTGCCATAGCCAGTCGGAATCCAACTTAAGAACCAGGCACCGGGAATCCGAAGCGGCGGTAAGCAGCTCATGGGAGTCGTTATCATTTCTTATTCATGACCATCATGACCACTCCATGAAGAGCCTGCACGCTAATCTGGAGCAACACGTTCGTTACGGCCGCCTCCTCCAATCGCCCGAACTTCCATTCGCGACCCCATCTTACATCTACAGCCCGAACTTGTCCCGCTCAGCATCTGTTTACTCCGATCAGAGAGAGGAATCGTGGCAGGAAGCCCTTACCTCGACTGTGCCGCCCTACTATAACCCCCACCAATTCCAGCGCGCCAGCCAGTCGTACCACATGACAGACGGCTACCCTCCTTCCACCATCCCCACCCAAATGCTGCACCCGTCCGCATACGCGACCATCAAAGAGGAGCTGGCGGCCAAGTTCGACGCACTGCTGATGTGGGAGCGTCGTCGTGATGCTCTGCGCCAGGAGCCGCGCACGAGCCCTCCCGCACCGCTCCCTGTAATCGTCTGGCGCCACCGTGTCGAAGATGTCTTTCAGCTCAAGACTACGCCGCGACGTTTGCTGCAGGATGGAGACCAGTTGGAGTGTTATGGTCTGCTCGTTGGCATGTGGGCACTCACCTCGTTGAAGCTTTATAGGGAGGATGGCATCTACTGGTTGTGCGTTAACCACGGAACCCGTCAAGAAGCACTTCTTCGGGTGAATTTGGAAGACACGTACATGGGAGCGAGTAGTGTCAGACGCCTTGTCCACACCGTTAAAACGCGGTTGTCCACGCTCTTCACCCGTCGCGGCGCCACTGGGCGCACGTAATTGTCCCTGATGCTCGAAGTCTTCTAATCGCTACAAATATGCATGTAACTGTTCGCTTTTGTTTGTTCCGTTACCAGAAATCGTTTGGGTAAGACACTCAGTGCTAGTTACTCGACTCGATGTCATAAGCACCAATGTGCAGCTCGTTGGAGGATTGGAAGAGGCGACTTGTATTGTTATGTGGAGACACTTTGGGTTCCGAGACCTGCATTTTATCCGAACTTTCCTTCCCGGCTACCGCCAAAATTTTATCCGAATTCTGCTTCCGGTCAGGCATTTGATTCCAAAGTTTCATCCGAACTTTGCCTCTGACCTGAAATTTTTCAAGTTTTGGGCAGTTTTTCGTCAAAAAAAATCCCCGCGGGGCATCCAAATCCTTCGGAACGCCGAAAAGAAGCCTCCTCATCCGAACTTGCCTTCGACCTGCCCCCTGAGACCCCCGATTTTATCCGAACTTTCAACTAACCTCGAAGCCCCAGATCCAAAATTTTATGCGAACTTTGTATTCGACCTACCAAGTAATAAACAAGGGTCCTCATCCTTGCCTGGCATTTCTCTCGGGTAAATATACGTAGCCTGTTCTCTGCCAGTCGTAGAATGGTTAGCACGGAGACTAACATCAGTAACAATTGCTACCTTAGTATTGTGCGTCGGATTCAAAGGTATGAGTGAGATGTTAGTTCACATTGACGCGATATTTTGCGGCCGTCAGCATGCCCCAACCATTCTCGGAGGCGAAAATTATGCCCCCACGAAGTACGAGGAGAATATGAGCACATACAAGATTAGTAGCATTGGGCATTCGGGGTCTGCCCGAACGCCTATTGATGGGAGCGAACGCCTATTCCCAGTCGTGAAATTGATGGTCATCAATCTTGCTGTATATCACAAGTCCCTTCGTGTTTTTTTCATATATCCCTTACCCTCACACTAACACTAACTCTAACTCCCAACCAAAACCCTAACCACTAACCTCTAACCTCTAACCTCTAACCAAAAACCAAAAACCGAACCACTAACTAAAACCACCTAACCTAAACCTGGCCGGCCGCATTCGGCAATCTGCCGGAGCATGATGCGTGTCCTTGATGTTCGAACACCTATTCACAAACAGAACTTTAGTTCTTTTGTGCTCTAGAGACCAAGAATGTCGCCAAAACACTCACGTGCCGGTGCACAAAACGTGACCACTCGTCATTTGCGTCTGCGAGGAATGGTGACTTCAAGGAACAAGGTCGGCGAATGCCTTTTCATACGTGGCATAGTGCACGCCAAATTTTCGATAGAAGCGAGATCAACGACTTTTCAGATGCTCTCAGTTCCTCAGTCTGTTGAGGTTCAACATGAATACAAGTTGAACTTGCTCAGATAATTTCCCAGCATCCATTTGATCTATCCCTTTCCCTGACTTACCCTCAGAAAGAACCTGTTTGTACCCGCCGCTTGCCGGCCACATACAATCATTTCTGATTGCTACTAAAGTTGTCGTGCCTCGGAGAATATTGGACTTGCACCCACGTGACAACTAGGAACGGGAGCATTGACTTCGTTCTCACCGCTTCCAAAGCTCCTTGTGGCAGAACGTCGTATTTATTATGAATTGTCCTCGTTTATGTACCGGCTTCATCATACCGACGACGAGAACGCTGTTTGTGCCTGCTGCTTGCGGCCACTTTTGGGCCACTTCCAGTCATTATGGAAATACCATATGGATATCAGTCACGTGGCCACGACGTAAATTTCTCTTTTCGCGATACCCACGGTGGCACCAGTCCAGTCGCTAAACCAAAAATACCGGATGAGGTCTCCGAAGACCTTTAAATGGAGCCCATATTGCAACTGTAGCGTCCACAAGCATGCCTCGAAAAACCGCCCCGAAGAAGACAACCTCGTCGACGAAGAGTACGCACCTCACTCGAGCTCGAGCGCAGGCGACCCCAGCAACCGAACTCGTGGGGCCTTATACGCTGAGATCCACCGCCGAGAGGACAGCGCGTAAAGAACGCGTGAACAAAGGAGGTGCGTCACGGCTCCAGAGTATATTCCCAGAATAACCGCACAATACCAGGATATGTGCCAAAGGCGCAGAAAGGAAAATTGCCGCTGGTCAGCGCGTTCGACGCCGAACCGCGACTAATCCAAGCTTCTAATGAGAACCTGGACAAAGCAAACCCCATCAATACCCATCAGCCTCCAAAATTCAATAGAAAGGTGTACGAAGAAAGAAAATTTTAACGACCGACGATGTCTTGTTTCAACTATGTAATACACACTATGAATAACCCATACCCTCGAACCTCAATACATTCTCCGGCTCCCAATCAAGCACGACAAGCTCGGCCTAATCAAGACGTAGATCGTACTCCCCGTTGTCGTATTGCAAGGTCGTTGCAGCATCCAACAAGGATATACGCTCCAATTCCGTTCTCATTTCTTGAGAGACCCTTTGGAAGACCTTCGTAGGAGGAAACCATCGCAATATTGCAAGGCCTTTCAAAGATTTCACTCTGGACAACATGACATAGACCCCCTGACCTCTCGCCGTCGCAAGATCCACGATTACAAAGTCTAAAGTCCGACCTTGACTCTTGAAATCTGTATAAGCATAAGCGGGCAGAATGGGAATCTGCTTGCGCATAAATGATCTCGTCGTAACCGTACCGTCAACATTTATCATTTTATAATCGATTTTAACTGACTGAGGAAACAATGGAACAACATCATCGTCAAGACCCTCCATCCTAACCCCGCAACCGCGGATGTACACAGAAA
>JARJCM010000758.1:0-22972 GCA_029233265.1 Mycena alexandri | reverse complement strand
GAATTGTCTGGCATCGGCGAGGGACCCGCGAATGGCGGCGGCGGCGGCCATTGCGGGACTCATCAAATGCGTACGACCGCCGGCGCCCTGCCGGCCTTCGAAGTTTCGGTTGCTTGTACTTGCGCAACGCTTCCCGGCACTCAACTGGTCGTCGTTCATTCCTATGCACATTGAACACCCGGCCTCGCGCCACTCGAATCCCGCCTGGCGGAAGATTGCATCCAGTCCCTCTGCTTCTGCCTGGCGTTTAACGAGACTCGATCCCGGTACAACCATGGCGCGAACGCCTGGGGCGACGCGCGCATCGGACCCGGCCCCACGCACAATATTCGCGGCAGAGCGTAGGTCTTCAATGCGCCCGTTGGTGCATGAACCAATGAAGACGTTGTCCACTTTGATTTCCTCCATCGGCGTCCCTGGAACGAGACCCATATATTGCAAGGATCGCTCAGCTGCTTTGCGCCTGTCTGGGTTTGTGAATGTCGCGGGATCGGGGACTTTCCCAGTGATTGGAACAACATCCTGCGGAGACGTTCCCCAGGTCACAGACGGAATGATGTCCGATGCCTGAATGTTGACTTCGATATCGAATTTCGCATCCTTGTCGGATGTGAGAGTACGCCAATACGACACCGCACGGTCCCAAGTTTCGCCTTGAGGCGCAAGGGGTCGGTTCTTCAGATACGCAAAAGTCACCTCGTCTGGCGCAATCATCCCCGCGCGGGATCCAGCCTCGATGCTCATGTTGCACACGCTCATGCGCGCCTCCATGCTGAGATTCCGGATGACCGACCCGCTGTATTCGATGACACAGCCATTCCCGCCGGACGCGCTGATGACCCCAATGATGTGTAGAATCACATCCTTGGAGTGGACACCTTCGAGCAAGTCACCGTCGACATTTATGCGCATGTTTTTGCTCTTCTTCTGCAGAATAGTCTGCGTGGCGAGGACGTGCTCGACCTCTGAGGTCCCTATTCCGAAGGCAAGGGCGCCAAAGGCACCGTGAGCTGCAAGCCGTAAGTTGCCATGCAAATTTTTTTTTTTCGAATGCTCACTCGATGTATGGGAGTCTCCACAGACACAGGTGATTCCCGGGAGCTATGCAGTGTGAGCTAATTCAGACCGGATGAAATAATTCGACGTACAGTAAATCCCTGCTCCGGTCCAATAACATGTACGATTCCTGATCAAGGATCAGAGATTTCTTCTCACAAAAGGACCGCAAGAACCAACCCTGCCGCTTATCTTGGAGTCCAAAGTAACGACAGCCCAAAGTCCTTGACATTTTTCTCCAAAGCCGCACATTGAGCACGCGACTCTGGATCGCAACCAGGGCGCGGAGATCGGTGGTTCCCTTATTTCTGGCGGCCGTTCTATACCAAGTTGAACCACGGCTTTCTCTGAATTTCAACCAAGCCACCACTCACGGAACATTATGATCCCACGGTCGCCAGTGTGCAGTCTGGCCGCCTCACGGTACGTCCCGCAGCGCGTCTGGAGTTCCACGATTATCAGACGCTCGAGTATCTGTAGGTTTAAGTACTTACAGTCCATCAAACGCCTGCGGACTGGAGACTTCGTGGACGAGATGCCTGCGGAGCACCATGGAATCCTTGGGTTTTTCAACTCGAGAAAGACAAGGTACGTACCGGTCAACGTATATGAGGTCAAGCCCACTCTCCTGAGTGCACCTGTAGGCGACAAGGTGATGAGCTAGTCGACGAATGGCGTAGCCTCAAGTGCGAGTCACTTACACAACATGGTCGTTCCAGATCTTGTCGTACAGAGTTTTGGGGCCGTGGCTCATGGCGGGAGTCGTTGAGAGGCTTATAATCATTTGGGAGTTGCCATTGGCCGTTAGCAGCCTGGGAGGCACCGGGGGTCACAAGTGCGAAATTCGAACCATGATGCCGTAGTTCAAATCGACGGCCCCGGGCCGAAATCTGTTTCAAACTCCGCCGGCAATAGCCGATCAAATTGAACCCAACCATTCACTGCTCTCTTCTTGATGCTGGAATTCAGGGTAACTGGAAGTGAATGGATTGTGGAGTATTCATTCGTTCTCGGTCTTGAAAGGCACAAACCCACAACCCATAGCGGCCGATAATTGGCTACAATGGAAAGTGGCTGAATCCTTTCACCCAACCTATGGCGAGTTGTATGTTGATTATAAGATCAAACCTCAGGGGCCCACGCATGAGCATTTTAACATTCTTCGGCCGATTCACGCCCAGCATCCAGGCGGCAGGCCAGAATTTCTGACAGTTAATTCAGGGAGATTACGCCGGCATCTTACTTGGTAGATGTCTTTCTTCCGTCCGAGGGAGCCTGAGAACAGCCGGAATTGTCGGATGATTTGAAGAGGGAGTTTAAGATTAAAACCAAATGATATATCTAATGTTGCTGCAGTGGCGGCTTCCCTGACAGTCACAATACAGTTTGCGTCTGATTCCTGAAGGCAGAAACGGATTTTTACTCGGACGACGCTGACCATACTCCACACGGTCTCATTGTGAACAATTAGAATTCTTTTGATCTATGTACAGGGGCCTCGGTAAGGTAGTGCGATTACTGCTGTCCTACGCAATGTAACACATGCCTAGTCTCTCTTGACAGACGCTCTACTTATAAGTTATAACTTGGAAATTGTGTTCTAACACATGCCTCCGCTGTGATAATGATACGTCTATCATGAGCATCTTGATACAAGGTCCGCTTCTGTGACTCTGCTTGCACACGCAATGGTACTTGCGCCGCTCCGGGGGCACCGAAAACGCGAGTTTATCTGCAAGGGGACGTAATATGGTTGAGTTTGCGTGTACCGAGTTCATGCGGCGGCGGCTGTTCAGAGAAAGACCTTGGCCCAGGGAGTTTTGGAGGGAGTTAAGCCGCTGCAGAAAGGTGTACGTGAGATCTGCCGCCAGTCAAGTTGTGAAGTTGCCCAGAATGCCAAAAAAATAGACTCGGATCACCGAGAAAAGTTGATGGGATTGACAGTTTGCCGACAGTTGTTCACTGCAACTCGTTGCACTGCAGGTACTTATACCTGCCCTGCGGCGGACCCAAAGCTCACAAGATCGTCGCAATGCCTTGCTACAAGCCTCACAATTCTTATCATCCTAGGTGCCCCTAGCCCCAGACTGTCGTGCCTGTTTCAATCTTGTAAGCTCCTGAACATTGGTCTACGTTCCATTTTCTATCAGTCAGGGCCGAGAAAAAATGTACTTGGCAAGAAGGTGTAAAATATAGGCAACGATTTGGTCCGTCATCTGGATCTACGCTTCAAAGTGGCTTCGAGAAGGACTTGGTTGTGGGCCATTGCATGCTTCTACTTTCTGTCTTCGGTGGACAGGCTTCACTCTGATGAAGCCAGCAATGGAAGGGGAAATTACCAACCTACCGATAATAGGATCCACAGCTTGTCGGCGTGGGCGTCGATAACGAAAGATCGAAGACACGAGGAACCTTGCACATCGCCGCATCAACCATGTGTAGCCCCCGAATCTTCATAAAAGCGCGGGGGTGGAACCCCTAGGCCCCAAGGATGCTTGCCCTGTTCTCCCTCGCCTTGGCTGCAGTCGTCGCGGCGCAGACCCTCTCTCCCTCTGTCCAGCATGCCAAACGTAGTCAACTCCCTTCTGGGTGGTCTCGCGTCCGCCGGCATGCACCCGACGCCGTCCTTCCGCTGCGTTTCGGTCTAGCGCAGCCCAACATCGACTTCAACACGCTCGAGGAGCTGCTCAACGATGTATCGCACCCGGAATCCCCGAACTACGGTAACCATTGGACGGCGACGCGCGTCGCGGAGCATTTTGCGCCCAGTGATGAGGCCGTCCATGCCGTAACCTCATGGATATCCGAGAACGGTGTGCCCCGGGGTCGTGTGCACGTTAGCAAGACCAAGGGATGGATAATGCTCAATGCCACCGTGGCGGAGGCGGAAGCGCTCCTGAACACTCAATACCACGTCTATGAGCATGACTCCGGGAAGCAGCACGTCGGTATGTTCTTCTACTTTCCTACATATTATGAGCCGTTATTGAACCACCTTGTAGCCTGTGACGCGTATAATCTTCCCGCGCACATCGTCCCGCACGTCGAGGTTGTGACGCCGTCCATCGACTTCAACGCTATCCTATCGAAACGGTCCTCATCTTCTACGTCGACGCACATTAAGTTGGGGCAGCCTGGTACGGGCACTGTCAACCCCAAGCTCACCAAAAGCGTGTCAACCATTTTGCACGAGCTGGAGAACTGCAATACCCAGATCACGCCCGCCTGCCTTCGTGCGCTGTATGGCTTCTTGTACGCACCGCTCGCCGGGAGCAAGAACTCTTACGGTATTGTCGAGTATACGCCTCAGGCATACCGCCCTGCCGATCTCGACATGTTCGCCACGAACTTCTCCTCGATTGGCAAGACCTTGATCGGTGCTCGGCCGGTACTTGCGTCCATCGATGGTGGTACGTTCTCTTTCCTTGCATCCTTCTACAGAGTTTCATTGCGAGATAGGCGTGGTCCAGGACATCTCCGAAAGCTTCGATTTCAACGGCGAATCGAATTTGGACCTCGAATATGCCATGAACCTTGTCACAGCTCAGCAGCCCGTCACTTTGTACCAGGTTGGGGACCTTGAAATGGGTATTTTATTTGTTGGTGCTTGTGATTTTTCGCCTGATTTTTTTTAGGCGCGTCATTCAACAACCTCCTCGACGCGCTCGATGGAAGCTTCTGCACATTCGAAGGCGGTGATGACCCAACCAACGATGGTATCTACCCCGACAACGTGGCTGGAGGTTATCAAAGTATATATTCATGCACACCTCCTCGTCCGACGCTCATCTTATTCCAGAGGACGACTGCGGAATCATCAAACCTGCCAACGTTATCTCGACGTCGTATGGTTACAACGAAGCCGACCTTTCTCCCGCCTACACTGCGAGACAATGTGCCGAGTATGCCAAGGTAATCGTTTTACGGTAGTTTATATTTTATTTTAATGTCGATTTCAGCTTGGGCTTCTGGGTGTTACTGTCATCTACTCTTCGGGAGACAATGGTGTCTCTGGTGCGTGCTATGTCCAGTTCCGTCTACGCCGAATGCTTATCCTGATCAAGGTAACGGCGGCCTTTGTCTCAACCCTGACGGGACTCAGACTACCGACGGGAAGATCTTCAACCCCTCATTCCCGTCAACGTGCCCCTTCGTGACCAGCATTGGTGCCACCCAGGTCAACCCCGGGGCCAAGGTTACCGACCCCGAGAGCGCGTGCAACCAAGTTATCTTCAGCGGCGGAGGATTCAGCAACTACTTGTGAGTGTTGCGTTCTGCCCACTTTTTATACCATCCTTATATAGCTTCCCAGCCCGATCCCTGGTCAGCGTTGCGTTGCACCCACTTTCCACGCCATGCTAATATGTCTTCGCAGACTACCAGAAGGCCGTCGTCGCTAGCTACCTCAAGAATAGCCCTCCGCCATACGCGTCCACGGTCTTCAACTCGACGGGATTGGTCTGTCAACGTATTGTTACGCGATGGACGGGCGCTGATGAGTATTCATTTTTTCTAGAGCCGGACATACCCCGATCTCGCCGCTAACGGGTGCGTGTCTCTCTCTCTTCCATCCTGTTCTCATGTCGCTTACATGCATCATTTATCCTCCAGTGCCAACTACGTTATTGCTGTTCGTCCCAGCGCATCTCAGATACGTCGGCAATTCCTGATAGCTCTCTATCTTCTATAGATCGATGGCCAATTTGGCTTGGTCTTTGGTACCTCGGCCTCAGCTCCCGTCGTCGGTGCCATGCTCACCATGATCAACGACGCCCGCATCACAATTGGCAAAACACCCATTGGGTTCATTAACCCTACCGTGCGTTCCGTTTATCCTCAACCATATGCACAGTTTGATGTCCCGCACATAGATCTACTCACCCGCCTTCAGAGGCGCATTCAACGACATCACTAATGGAACCAACCCCGGGTGTGGCACGTCTGGATTTTATACAGCCAAGGGCTACGATCCCGTCACCGGCCTCGGCACGCCTAACTTCCCCAGGCTACTCGCGGAGTGGCTGCTGCTCAAGTAGGAGGAGACGGATTTCGGCTACGGCGGACTCGGGCTACTGACATGGACTTGACGCACACCACTGACGTTTTCCGTTTACCTCTTGTCCCATCATTCGTTTTATTCTCGTTCCTTTGATATCACTCTCCTTTGGGCTCTGGATCCTTGTAGTTGGATACGATATCCACTGATAATAAAATTACTTTATGGATGTACAGCAACGAAACGGCGTCCTGTCAGGAGAGATGTAAACGAATTTGCGAAGCGAAGTGATTGCAAGTAGACGTTCCTGCGTCGATGTAATTCCTAAAACACCGAAAGTATGTATGTACATGGATGGCTAAATAAAAGAGGCTACAAAGGAGTGGGTGATATTGCAACAGCATATATAGGTACAACAAGCCTCATGAAAATACAGTTGGAGCCCCAGGGCGGCCCGGGTGCAATGCAGGTGGAAGGCTTAGCCTGGGGGGTTCAAGTCGTCAGTCAAGGCTCCGCATTCCGCAAGCGGAAGGCGCACCTAAATAAGTTATGAATTGCAATCGCGAGTGGGCGTACTCAGTATGGGGCATTTCCAAATCCATTCCCTCTTCTCTAACTCCTCGATGATAAAGACGGCCGCGCCGACTCGTGATGATACTGAATTCGTCCGCCCGTCACCCATGTACCCAGCAATGACCTGGCAGTTGGCTGGGTCCTCTTCATCATCAGATGTTTGAACAGCTAGTCGGATTAGCGTCCAGTCCAGCTCGGCGCGCTGAGCCCGCACAACTCGGCCGATGGCGACGATGTCTTTGACAGCGTTCGGAGACACGGCAGCGAAAGCTTTCCGCAGGAAGACGAGGGGCAGACTGAATTGATCCTCGGGGGCGCGAACAGACGGGGTGGTGAGGGCGATGAGACGGCGCACGCCCTGGCCTTTCATAGCCACCATTATGCGTATGTAGGCGGCGGCCACGGGGGTTCCGCCAGGGCTACGTCGACATGTCAATAGCGTACGCGGAACAAATATATGTGTGCGCGCACTAAAATGGGCCTTTGCGACCTGTTGGACCCAAAGCGGTGATGACTGCGAAAGGTGTTAGACTATTTTTTCAAATTATGTGTGCCTAAATGCAAAGAACCTGCGTTCACTCCATGCATGGCCTTCGAAAGGGCGTCCATGTCATCGAGTTCGCCCTGGATGACGACCACAGAGCGGTCCTGTGCCAGGTCTTCTGGGACCTTTGCGGCGTTGCGAACATATAGGACCAGAGTACTTGAACCCTGGTAAACCCAGAGGAATTCTCGAGCGAGGAGGGCGCCCATGGCACCTGTGCCCCCAAAGAGTAACAGGCGCATGATGTGGTAGGAGTGAGCTTTGGTGTGGGGCCTTTGGGCGAGGTTTTCATTTTGAAGTCTTGATAACTGCTTGGGTCTATCACAAGTCACCAGTGGGTAAGTATTAGCCCCGGCGTAGGTCGAATCGATACCATCGATATCAGCGGACCAGAGCGCGCTCACTGGTTGCTGTTGTGCGTGAGATCCAAGAAAGTTTTGTCAAGGCAATCACGTAACTATAGTACGCGCTGAAATTCAATTGAGTGTGACCGAGAATTTGAAATACACGTGACAGTGTGACCGATCGCGCTCTGGCCGGAACCACACGCAATGTCTCTCGCTTCGCCAACAGTCCTTCCGCGCCCTCCGCTGTTCCCTAGACTGCTACCCAAGGCGCCGAACCCACATCCCTCCCCCCTTCCGCCCCAGGGAAAGACGTACGGCCGGCTCAATGCCTCCCGAAATTTAAATCGTGAGATGGAAGATCTGAGCGACGAAGAGAACGAACTCGAGGAAATGGTGACTACTAAACGTATTCCGGTGTCTTCATTGCTTATTGGCGATAGAACATAGTCATTCGCCATCGGGGATTTGGAACTTTGATTCCCATTGGACGAAACCTCACGCAGCAAGAGGAAAAGAACGATGTACGTCGTCAAGGCATGCGGGTTTCGAGACTAACCCATTTCAGGCTGAGGAGGATGATGACGATTCCGACTCTGGGCCTTCAAACGGGCCGCCGTCCGTCGGGGAAGACGTGGGAGAAACTTCCACCCAGGATCTAGACGCGAGCATGGAGGATCTCGACGAAGAGGACGAGGATGAGGATGATTCGGAGGATGAAGATGAGATAGACGAGGTAGAGGAACCATCCTCCGAAGTATAATGTATTATTTCTTGTATCATGCCCTCAGTCCCAACCGTTGAATGCCCGATTGCATCAGGACAACTTCATAGTTTGCACATTTTCTTCTTCAAAGGTCCTGAATGGAGACCACTGCAGATATCCGGTTTGGCATCTCACGCTCGTCTCGTGGACATGGGTGGAATGAATATGATTGATTAGCGTCGACGAAGGTCAAGGACCTCACAAGAACTCTAGTCCCAGCCCAACCTGGAACCCACGCCGTGACCCATCGCTCTTGCTCGCCAACAGCGGCAACCCAAAGTTAAGCTCTATCCGTGCAGGATCGAAATTGTATATCAGCCCGATCCCAACCGACACAGAGGGCTTCGACAGCGAAGCGCTGATGTTGTCCCTGAGAGAACGGGCTACATCCGGGACTTGAGCACCTCGAAATCTCGCCAAGAAGTCGGGACTCACATTTATCGATGTCGTCTAGTCTCCCCGCGTTAACCCAGGCGTGGGTCTTCACGGGCCATTCCTTCTTTTTAGGAATGTGGGAGATGACGCTCAATCCCGTTGACCAGTACATCTCTCCGCCGAGAGAATCAGCTGGAAGGAATATATTAATCTGGTGTCTAGAGAGGTATGGGTCGCTTACAACCGTCTCGGGGACCCATGGCGTTGGGTCTGAAGGAGCGAACGGACGAAGGGCCTCCAAGTTGGAACCTATCTGAAAAGAGCGTCGGCCTATTCAAGCCCCATAACAAGCCGGACCTCGCGGCGAACGATACTGACTGCATAGCGTGAGCGTGAAATGAAGCTACACAAATATGCCAAGACTTACGACGCCGGGGAATATGGGTCGAGATACCTGGCCGTGCGTTTCCGACTTGAGGAACGACGCATCCCCGCCAAACCCCGCGAATTCGTGGGCAGTTTTGAAGTAAAAGCCTTCCGTGGGCGTGAGCCGGTCGTTTCGGTTATCCAAAGTAAATGTGTGCGAAATCGATGACTTGACAGACTGCCCTGCAGCCTCTCGCATGCTGCATTGCGTATCAGTGATCCACATAAACCTGGTAAAAAGAAAAGCACCTCAACGAGGCGTCGGGCTTCAAGCTCCCAATATGTCGCAGGACAGCTTCATATGCGAATTCGTGCATTCCGCGAGAAAGCCATCCATTCTGGAATCCCCCAATGTTAAATAAGGCGTCTACACGGCGCGGCATAGCTGCTAACCTAGCTCACCCTGACAAGAGCCTTGGCGCCACGCAGAGCCTCAGTACAGCTCGCGAAGCTGGAGTGATCTCTTTCGAGCCCAAATAGGTGCATCTCTCCGTAGGTATTGAGGTTGGACGTCAATGGGGCCGTAAATGTGGCATTGAAAGCCCTCCGTGTCGTCGTTCCAAAGGAAAGATTCGCCTCAAAGGTCTCCGCGCCACCGAAAACGTTACGCACTCGCGCGATGACACTCTAGTACGCTCGAGGTAAAATCTCCGTCCAGGAATGAAAAGGCTGGGGACATACAGCGCTCCCCTCATTATTTCCCACTTCTGTTGAGCTCTTGGCGTAGAACCGGCCTTTTTCGCGCGTCGTGAAAACAAGGTCGACGTCGTGCTTCGAAGCCCGGGGTGCGCTGGCGCGTTCTAATTTGGCATCCACGGTGTGGAATATGTCTGCGCGCTTGAGAACATCCGATATATTCCTCGCAGCATGCAACGCCGTTTGAAAGTCATTTTCTGCACTCGGAGGTGGGATTAACGGATCAATGAGGAATCGGAGGAAGGATGGGCGAGTGTGAGGGGCCCCTTCGACTCGCACAGACGAAATTTGCGACGGAGTGGTAAGATTGTTGTTGATCTAGCCTTTTGTGTTACCGGGTGAACCGCACAGCAGGAACGACGCGCTCACCACTTCAGAAAGGTGGAGCACGGCGGATTCATACTCGCCCCGAAGCTTTTTTTCTACTCGTTCCTGCTGCCACTGGCGAATTTTGTCAATATCCCGCTCATCTGGCTCGAAGTCTCGGGGAGAAGACGAGTTTTGCAACGGAGGCCGCAAGCCAGGCGGCTTTCCTTCCATAAGATGCGTTGTTTGGTTTCAGGATGGATGCCAAACTACTCCTTCCGTCCATATTCGGCAATAAATGTTCACGATACATCTTTAACCACTGTGGATCAAACTTCCGGTGTTGCGACGTTGGGCCGGCAGTCTCGAAATCCCTTACCCCTCCAAAATAAACCGCATATACCAGGCGCTCTAAATTTACCACTGCGGTGGGAACAAAAGTCTGTGAAAAGACCTAGTCCCCGGTCCGACTTCCTCAAAGGCTGTTGAACGTATTTGGAAGCTGTGTTATGACCTGAATCTGAACCTGCATGGCGGACAGCCAACTCTACAGTCGACTCCTCCTCTCGAAAGGCGCTGGTTATCCTCTGTGGCTACCAGAGCCGTATGATGATCTCCCCTCAGCATACAAGGAAATTGGAGCAGCCATCGGAGATGTCGGTGTAATAACCTCGGACGGTGCTTTTGACTTTGTCTTCAACATCTGCGTCGCAAGAGACCACCCGATTAATAGCGTAGGTGTCCCGGAGGACTTTGAGGTCGCTGCATTGAGCCATGGCGATATCCGACGAGCACCGCGACACTATCCCCCGGGCTCCGATGTGTCGAGCGCGAAGCTCAAGAAGCGTAGCTTGGCGATTAATGCCAGCTCTGGAGATAACCCGTAACCTCTCTCTACATCCCTTTTTTCACTGTGCATTCAATTTATTTTAGAATTATTCCCGCCGGAGGAGGAGCAGGATTCTCAATTTCGACGTCGTCCAGAGAAGCCGCCGTTCTTCTCCTCCCAGATGGCGGCGCAAGCATGGATCTGCGCCGGAAACAACTGTTTCGCGATTATGCCCTCAAGCACGCCGACAACTGGTACCGATTCTTGAACAGAGATCTGGGCCGAATGGTAGAGAACGGTTCAATCTACTTGATCACTGGAGTCGACAAAGCTGCGTCTTGGGGCGTCGCCTGTTTTTCGCAAGATACTTCTGACGGCGACGTCTCGCTGGAGCTGAAGGCGTCTATGGTTGCGTCTGGAAATATCAAATATTCCTGGACGTCCACTGAAATATCACCTATCGCCGCGCGCGCTGGTCCAGATGAACCTGGGAATTTGAACCAGGCCGTTTTCCTCCGCGGTTACAAAGTGATGCTGCGAGAGAGGTTCGCCGGCCTTAGAGGAGCAGTGAAGATTTCTCCAGTGGAAGATGCGAAACCTCGAGATTTGTTTCCGCGGAAATCCCATGTGCCGTACTCTGATGTCAAGTTGTCAAGTTCGAGGTTGGAATTTACTGGATCGGGATCGACGGGACCCACGGACGGCGATGCTGTGGTTGAAGATTTTCCTGAACCGATTCACGTATGGGCATATATGGAGATCTTGAACGAGTACTCATGCTGCCTTCCAGATTTACCATCCGGCCCGACCTGATCAACGAACTAATTTTGCAGGATGTATGTTCAACTCCCCGCCCGTATCATTGTATATGTTGAAAATACTCGCAGGTGCAAACCGCCTCTGTTTCGGTGACCCATGACTCGGATTGGATTTCTGTTTTACAGGTTCGATTTTTGTTCCGCAAGTCCAATATCTTCGATGAATATTAACCGACACATAGGATGAATCGATCATACCGGAAGGCCAAGAATTATATCGCAGGCTGCTTGAGAAATATCCCTTGAGTACGAACGAGGAGGGTGAGTGGAGATCGATGCAGCCTTACTCTATAGATATTATCTCATTGAGTCAACAGGTGGAGTTTTCTTCAATTCGTTTGATACATCTCGGGAAAATTCCGAGTCTCCCGTGACGGAAAGTGCTTTCAATCAAGTACTTGATCAAAATTATACGCCTTCGCACAACCACGAGCCTGGCGTACGCCTATTACTACTCGGACAGAGCGAATCAGGTAGATATCTCTCCTAGCTTTCTTTCAGTTTTTTCTCAAAGTGGCACGCGTAGGCAAATCAACACTTCTGCGGCGTAGGCTCAATTCCGTCATGATTGCTTCAAATCGAGGGTGACATTTTTTTTTCAGAATTCCAGCGCATGTATGACCACGAAAACTTTGAGAAACAGCGGATATTATGGCGGCCGATTATTCAATCGAACATAATCAATTCGATCCGCACAATCCTCACCATTGTAGCACCCAAACAGTATTTCACCTCGGATAGATTCTGGCCGCTCCTCGCCTGCAGAAGCGTCGGGGGATTCTATCACCGTTCCGGGCTCCATCGCCGTCCCGGCGCCAGAAGGAACCAGTAATTCATTTTCTCACATCGAGGCCCTGCGACCACTCTTCTACCGCTCCTAGATTCTGAGGACGGCTACAAACGTGGTCCTTCCGTGGAGCAGAACCTTGCCGAGCAGCTAATTCCCCTCCCCACGATGGAGATAAACGCGGAGCGAACCTACAGACGCAGCGATGCGTCGCGGGGTCCCGGTCATCGGCTCCAAAGAACTCGAAATAGAGACGCAGTTGCGCTTGCAATCCATGTGTGGGCCGATGGTGCGGCTGTGGAAAAACTCTGATGTTCAGGCTATTTTGAAGACGAAGAATATTCATTTAGAAGACAATCCTGGGTTGTGAGTTACCATTCATAACCGCGGTCCTTCGACGAGATAATGACCCTCTCAGTTTCTTGAAAGATTTATCGCGCGTCACTGCTCTAGACTATGTCCCATCCGGAGGTTGTAAATTTTTCGTTTGTCCTGGTCCTTTTAACTGAAGAGATCACAGACGATGTGATAAAGGCATGGGCAGAAACTGCGGAGCCATCGGAACACACATTCGAGATGAAAGCCAACGCGCACTCTCCCAGAGGCACCTGGTCAATTATTGACGTCGGAGGTAGCAGAACGCAGGTACGAATTTCATCTCGGCAATCATGCCTGAAGTAAAACCTTTCATATAGCGTCGTGAGACTTTCAACCTTTTTGCATTAATCCCACTCATCCCTGACCAAGACAAATGGCTCACATTCTTCGAGAACGGTTAAACTTACGTTTTCAATCTTGTTTCAACTCCTCATCTTTTATACTTTAGTCAGCGCCATTATATTCCTTGCACCGCTGTCGGCCTTCGACCAATGTCTAGCAGAGGACCCCACTATAAACCGAATTGTTCGTCCTTGCTACAGTGGTCAATTTCTGCCTGACATCTTTGTACAGGAGGACTCCTGGGCGATCTGGAGAGAAAATCTGCTCTAGCATCCTCCTAGCACAGGTGGACTTGATCCTCTTCCTGAACAAATACGATGTTCTTGAAAGGAAACTCAAGGCTGGCATTCGGTAATTCCTTAAACTAAACTTCCACTTGCAGCTTCTAAATTCGTCTTCCAGCCTATCCAAGCATATCGTTGGCTATCAAGACCGGTCCAAGCGACGTGGAAAACGGCCAGCACATGTGCGCACGATTTTGCAGCCACATGTTTTTCGAAAGTCTCATCCTTTCATCCACCAGATTTGAAGAGTAAATTTACTGCCATTCACGAATCGCATTGCCCCAAACGTCGAAGTCTACACAGTTTCTTTACTTCGGTTACGGTAAGGACCTACTCAGGAATTGTGAATTATTCTGACTTGATCTCTCTTAGGACGCGTCGAGCGTTAACCTCGTCAGCAGTTGTAAGAGCCCGTTTCTCGTCTGCGAGCGTTGGCTGAAAACGCGACTTGTAGTGCGGGATATGGTTGTTCGACAGAATTTAGTTACCTCTGATCTCTTATGATTATCTTATTGTGGTATGTATCTCGAACCATTGTATCCGTGCTTCCGTTCTTGGCGCCAATGGACGTGTCTGGTCACGCCACCGTGTTTTCCCTCGGACCGAAGATCCGCTCCGTTTGATCCGCATGACTTCGGTATTTAACTATTTAAATGCAAAAACGATTTTTCGGGTGTGCTTCTTTTCCACTCCAGTGTCAGGGTGTTTTGGCCAAATTCCCGACCTCCAAATGGCTTCCCATGTTTACTCAATAACTTCTGGATCCCTCCCCTCGGACTATGCCACCGTCTCTCGATACGCTGCTGCTCACTCCAATGGAATGGAGCCAAGTGAAGAAGCTACCAACACTGAATCTAGTCACACGAGCAGCCCTAGCCTCGCCAAACGTCCCTCTAGACCATCCTTGGGGGTTCCAGTGGTCGCACAAAACGGCCACCGGCCGACTGAAAATACTCCGTTGCTCAACCCGGGCCCGCATGTGCCTCGAAATTGAAGAAAACGAGGTGGAAACCGGTTCTGACAGCGATCTATCTACAGCCGCCTTGTACCTCTCCGAACTTCGGATCCTCACGAAATATTCGTACGTGTTTCAAACGCACACATGTACCTCTCCGGGACGGCTCTAACTCCTGTATTATTTCACCAGACTTCCCGTGTTTGGCACGCACTTACTCGAATACAGCCTGGTCATGGCTCCTGTGTTGAGCATTGGTCACCTGGCCGGTGGGACGACAGCTTTGGCAGGAATTACGCTTGTAAGTGTCATTCCCTTTCTGATTCGAACCTGGGACAAATTCCGACGCGTAGGGTTCGATGGACTGCAAGCGTTTCCGGATTCTCTATCCTCCAGGGTTTCGTCACGGCCCTTGACACCATGCTACCCTCGGCATGGACCTCCTCCCAACCCAATTTGGTTGGACTTTGGTCCCAGCGGATGGGTTAGTCCCATATGATCATCTTAGCTGCCCTCCTGTTTTTTCACCCCTTGTCGGTAGCTGTCATAATGGGAGCCGCTCTCATCGTGAGTCTTTACCAAGTTTGAAGGAATTGCCGTAACGAATGCTCCCAGCCCATGTATCTTATCTGGTTCAACGCCGAAGTTATTCTTCTCGGTCTTAAACAGGATCCCGAAGTTGCCCCGGTTAGCTTCTCTATATTTACGTTGGGTTTCATTGGTCTGCCAGGTAAGTCAATTATGTTACCCTTTGGAGAAGGGCGAGCTTAATGCGAGCTTTTCAGCATACACTTTCAACCTAATCAGCCGGTATGATGCCCGTTCATTCAACAAAGCCTTTTCAACTTTGAACATTCTTCAGTCGATATTTCCAATCGCAAGGTCTGTCAATTGATTGTTGTTTGACAGGTAGCTCAACTTCGCTTCTAGGTTTATTCGCGGTCCCGACTCGGATTATTTGCATTGTTGCGCCGATCAATGCCCTACTCAATTACATCCTTGGTAGGCCGAGCAATATTTCCTTTCTCTCTATTCTCATAGAAGCGGCAGTATGGGGTCCTGAGCCAATCCGACTTGGATACATCGGAGCACCGATTGCCACCGCCTGCTCATTCAACCTTGTTTCCCTCATGAATATCGCCTATGGAGTATTTATCGCACCCCATACAGCATGGCAGCCGATCTCCCGCCGGAGCTTTACTAGTCTCGGTGTCTTGCTTCATCTCGGCCTTTCCGGAGTTGGTGCGTAATGTGGTGACTACCGTTATTTGAGCTAAAGCATTCCGGGATTGCAGGTCAGACAGCGTCCGAGTGGTGGGCTTGGGAGCTCGTTGCATTGGCAGCATCTTTGTGGGTCCATGAGCCGTCGATTAATCAGTGTGCTTGACGGTGTTACCCAGACTCGGCCCTGTTCCGCTGGCGACGCAATCTATCCTCCTCTCCTCCGCATCGACTACGTACCAGGCTCCCTATGCGCTCAGCGTAGCTGCAATCGGTCCGGTGAGTCGATGTGCTTCGTATGCGTGATTCCACACTCACCACTCTCGAAGGATCGGGAACCTCCTTGGGGAACTCAACTCTGCGCGCGCAAAAGTGGCTGCAAACACCTCCATCCTAATGGCGCTTGTGCTCAGTTTTGCATTTAGGTATGTCTAGAAGATCTCAGAATTAATGGTTGTTTTACTGATGTGGTTCAAATCAGTACCATGTTCATGGTGTTCAGGAATTCATGGGCGTATCTCTTCAACGACGATCCCGGTGAGTTTGAACACGAATTTTGAGCCAATGGACCGGTTAAACGCGCTCGAATCTAGTCGTTGTTAAATTAGTCGCGTCCATTCTGCCGTTAGTGGCGATGGTTCCAGGTATTTGATGGAACTGGTGCTGTGACTGGAGGGATTCTTCGCGCGAAGGGGAAGCAGGTAAGCTTACGGGATAGTCTATACTCGGCCATCTGAATACCGTCCCGCAGATGACCGGTGCCCTCCTTAATCTCAGGTATGAACTTTACGGAGTGTGGGTGAAAAATGAAAAATAATCCTGACCTTTGCGCTACAGTGCTTACTATGTCATTGGTGAGCCGCTTTATCCTCGAGTCGCGCAACACATGGCATGCTGAAGCAACCCCGCTAGGAATTCCCTTCGGCGTGTGGCTAGCGTTTAACTGCGACCTTGGATTGCATGGCCTATGGATTGGCCTTACTGTTTCCCTGATCTACTGCGCAGTTATCGGGACATATCTCTGTGTCGCAACGGACTGGGACCACGAGGTGAGAAAAGTTGTGGCTCGAAACAACGCAGAAAGCAAGTCGAGAAGGGAGGATGAGGACATGTTTGAATGAATTTCACGACTGATAAACGAATATAACGATTTACTTACGCTTATTTACGGCTCCTTATGTGTATAGAATGTTACCAGTACACAACGCAGTTCTCGATTCTGTAACAATACAAGTTCAGAATATGGCTCTTCGACACTGAACTCTTGCAACGTCCAGTGCTGGGAATAATGAGACCTGGAATTCTTGAGACATTGTGAACATTTGGTCCTCATTCTTCCAAAATTGCTCGATTTGCTGACACACAAACAACTTGAACTTCATGAACCCTCCAAAAGCCTTTCAAGCCGAAAACACCGGATGAGCGGAATCGGATCAACAGAATACGTCACAGCCGTGACATAGTCACTTGGCTTTTCACTGCCATGGCCTCTTCCTCACGATCTCTGTGCGCGCGTTCAGAATGGCCTTCGCGCACGGCACCAAAAGATTGCTCTCAACCATAATACCCAAAATCTCGGAATCATGTCCATTCTCTTGCGCAGTGGCTTCGTCTCTAATTTGACGCGGGGAACCATCGCGGAGGCCTCTCCTGCTGCATTTCTCGCCGTAAACGACGCACAGAGGCGGATATGGGCCGACCTCAAGTACCGCAACGATCTACCCGTATTACACCACATGGAGATCATCAGGCCGCCCCAGTAAACGCGTCTTCATGGACCTCACCGAAGTTCGGCGACTCTGCACGGGGAGACGAGCCCAAAATGTCCGGCGCCGCTGGGACTGGGGGGAGATTATCGTTATAAGGACGAGCGATAAGGAGCATGAATGGCTGGAGGCTCGGGAGGCGGTACAGATGAAGCTGTCTGGAGAAGTAATCTGTCGCGCTCAATAACGAAAAAAAAACCTGTATGCCTTCTTTGTTCCATACTCCCATTTTTCACTAAATCCGCGCTATAGATCCCCTTGCACGCCTCCGGAAGCGCTTCGGTCGCGTTGTGGCCTCGGGATTCGCTCCTTTTATTACACCCGTAGCGAACCAACTTTCAATGCCCTGTCTGGCCATGTGAAAGAACTGCCCCTCCGACGTAGGAAAGGTGGGAAGTTTGTTAACGATCCAATACTTAATGTCCGAGAATTCCTGAAAGGTTGAAACGCGCACTTGAGAGAATGCGAATACACTCAGTACGACTCTTGAAGACACTCGTGTCTCACTGAAGAGATTTTTTCCAAATATTACCAATTGCATCCGTACGCGTATGCGCTTCCACAAAAGGACGCCGATCGCGATCAAATGTACCCCTAAGACTAGCTCACGCTTCCGCGGTAGCGGCATCATGTGAACAGCTCGGAGCAGTAGCTGATTGAAATTTCAATAGTCATGAGACTCCTTTGACGCTCTTCCCTCCGCCCGTCATGTCGACCCCACGAAAAACCCGACCTCGAGAAGCTGGTGCCGAGCGCGAGCGCGACAGCGTCACCAGCGAGCATTCAGAAATCGATTTGTACTCGTTTCATGAGCAGGCGGCGGGGCGTCTGTCATCGATCCAGAGTGCGCGTTCATCGAGACCGGAGCGCCGTTCCGCGACTGACACTCTGACCCCCAGGGAAGCCAAGGTCGAGTTCGGCGAGGCTGTCGCGTCGCGTCTCAAGCTCTCCCGTGATGGAACCAAAGTACTTTGGCCGCAGGTGAGTCATAATATGGTTGATACCACAAAGTTAGTACACAACTGGAGCTATGGATAGCCCACTGATTCTCGGACGACCCCCAGAACTGGTCAGACCGACGCAAGTCGCTGTTGTTGATTATCATCACTTTGGTGCGGCCTGTTCGCATATTTCAGGCTGGGCTAACGCGCTGAGAAAGGCCGCAATCGTTCCCGATTTGACTCTGGCATCGGTGCGTTGTAATCGGCATTCAGGCTCCCTTTATTATAGTTGCGTTTTCTAGGCATTGCCGCTATCTTTAACTGGCCGCTCAGTACAATACTAATCCCAATGAGATAAAACAACCTCACGTCGAAGTGCGTAGTATCTGGTCTTGATTGGCCTCTGCACTGACGTCCCACAGTTGGAGCATTTTCTTACTCGGTTAGTGGAACATGGGGCCCACAAAAATGTTTGATTCTGATTTGAACCAGGCTGGGGTGGAATAGCCGCCGTGTGAGCGATGATGTCCAACTAACCGTATCTTTTGACCTGAACCAATTGCAGCATGGTTATACGGCGTGTAGGCCGGCTGCCGGTTCTGTTCTGGTCTCAGGTGGGACAGTATTGAATATCCCAAAGCAGCTGTTCATCAGATACAGTTGTTAGCACTCGGTTTCCTGATAGGCGCTACGTTTGCCCCGAATCTCAAACATTCGCCGGTAAGAAACATTCCGAGAACCCAATATATTGCTGAAACTATATCCCAGCCATGCGTTGCCTAACTGCATTCTTTGGGTACGTCTTTGTTTCGCGCCTCATCCTCATTATTCATGCACATCATTTCAGCACTGCACCACAAGTCACCGTAGGATTAATCCTCTCTTGCACCGATTTATTCTGATCATTCGACAGGGGTCCTTTATGTGGTCACGGATTTGTATCCGTTCCATTGCAAGCTCGATGTCTGTTCTGCCCACTTCATTTTTCAACACACTTACCTTTGTTATTGCTGTTTGCAAAATAGTTGGCCAGATTGCCTTTTTGAGAAACATCAACATTTGAGTCGGAAAACTCGTAACGCCGAGATATCTCGACAAATGCACCATATATCTACACGTTTCTGTACATTTTCCAACTCGCATCGCCTGTCCGCACCTCCCTAGCACAAAATTAGAACAGGCTTGCCTTGAATGAATGTTATTGCCAAAATTCGGGTACTTACAAACAAAAAAAAGCGAATAACTCAACAACGGGGGCAGTTGTCGACAAGGCGGTAAGGGGACGGGGAGGTACACATTCATCCTCAAAAGCCCCCTGTGTCAGTCATTTGACCAAAAAAAGAGGACCAGCCATCGTCGTCGCCATCCGCGTTCCGGTCACCGTGTGACAAGCCAAAAGTGATGCTCGTTCCCTCTCGTCTGCCACGCCCTATATGCCCAAAGGTGTTCCAATCGCAGAATATACATGCTGAACGTTGTATGAATGCTGGCTTTCCACCAATCTCCAGAGGAAATTCAAATCTCCATGGATGTCAGTCGGACTTCCGTCCTCGACAGCAGCGCCGAATCTTCGAGAACGTTGGCGTGAAACTTCGGACGTAAAAGTCGACTCGGCATGATTAAAATTCGAGAAGGAGGATTTCTGGGCCTTTTGCCGACTCCCATGGCGAGTAGTTACGATGTGCGTCTTGTCATTTTTGCGGCATCACTCCGACGGCACCAACGAGGTCCGACACGAATTCCCGGGGCAAAGCGGCAATGTAGAGAGGTTCACAGGACGTTAGGGAACGCGTGCGTGTTTTCCGTTGCGTCCATATCTGCTGTCGTGGTCGAGCTATGCGCAAAGTGTACGGGAGGATGCTTATGTCTGGAAACTCTTTTTTCTAACGACCGTCGAATCGTCCCAATTTTGCGCTGAGCATCCGGCGCGCGACTGTTTAGATGAGGAAAGCACTTTATTTGGTGTCGATAGCTATGTAAATGGACGAGCTACAGCGAAAAATACTTTTGATGACTCAAAACTAGTAGTTTGCCCGAAAAAGGCAGTGTGGCCAACTATTTGGCAACAGCAATAACAGTTGAACTTCTGGACCATGGGTTTTATTGTCAGCCCTTTCATCTCGCCTTTCGCATTCGGTTCCTCGTCGCTCGTACCTCATGGCGGTGGGCATACGGGATAGGTTCCATATACGGAGCCATCGTCGTGATTCTGATCGCCCTCTTCATGGAAGAAAGGTAGGCACAAAGTATATATCACACGCGAAAAAGCTCTCGATTCTAATCGCGATTTAGTATGTACGACCGAACCGTCAAGCCTATTCCTCCTCGTCCGACCACCGGTCTCCGCTACCGCATCGATCGCTCGTGGGGTTGACAGGCTTGAAAATGATGAAATATCGTGTATCATGGGGAGAAGCAATCTTCTCACCCTTCAATGGTGCGTCACTGTAGCATTTACTTCCGAATTTACCCACTTGGATTAGTCGTCTGGCGCCCACACATTTTCGGTTTGTTGGTCTTTGAGGTAAGCCTCAAAAAGAATTGAATTTGAAAGGGTTTCAACCCGATCTAGGCCTTCCTTTTTGGATTCGGTATCGGTATCAATGTGAGATTCGTCCTCTTTCGCCCGTTCGCAGTTCTCAAGTTTTCCAGGTCACAAATGCTGTTTCCTCGGCAACCCAGCGGAGGGGTTCGAGTCTACTCCCCTTTTTACCCTTTCTGTCCTTGACGAATTTGTTTGTTCGTAGATTCGGATGGTCAGAGTTTGCCATTGCTGGAGCCTACGGGACCCCCATTGTAAACCCACTTGCAAACATCTGTGTCGTACCTCTCACTTGGCATCTGCAGGTATCGGTCATCCTGGGAGAATTGATTGGTCGGTACCTGAACGACTGGATCATGACCTGGAGCATCAAGCGCAACAACGGTGTGTTCGAGGCCGAAAGTCGACTCTGGTAAACCAAACTTGATTGAGCTTGTTCTGTGTTGATTGTCAGCAGGGCTTGCTACGTCGCTATCCCGTTGTATATCATCGGCTTTGTCGTCCTTGGGGCGTCTTTCCAGAAACACTTGAGCCCAGGTGCGATCGTTATGGGCTGGGGCCTCGCCGAACTTGCCATCGTGAGTGGAGACCCTTGAGCAAACCGCAATGACTGATTCGATTTCCGACCCAGATGATCAATACCGTTGCCGTTGTGAGTGGGACCCTTGAGCAATATCGCCGTGATTTATTCAATTTTACCAAAGATGCATACTGTAACGATGCTTTCCCGAAACACCAAGTGAGTGTGATCAATACCTGGTTTTCGTTCGTGGTTGATCTTTTTTCAGGGAGAAGTCAGCGCTCTGATCAACTTATGTCGTGTTCTTGGAGGTGTGTCACCGAGGAGGATAGTTGTTCTCAGCACTGATGATGCTCTAGGATTTGGAGTTGCGTTCTTCCAAGTACCATGGGCGGAGGCACATGGAGCCTTCCAAGTATTTGGCGTCGAGGCCGCGTAAGTTGACGAGTCCGCCTTGAACTCTCCGTTTATTGACACCTGTCCTTGCCAGAATTGTTACAGGACTCTTCCTCATTGTTGTGCCTCCGCTCCAACTCAAGGGACGTGCCCTTCGGGTAAGTTGAATTTCGTCGGAATCGGCGGCTCACTGAATTCGAACAGAAACACTTTTCACTGCACTGATTGTTTGACGAACTTTATTGAATTTTACGGATTCTTGATATGTAGTCAGGATAACCGCGAATTGTAGACATGGCTTCCTGTTAGGCGTCGGTTGGGTAAGTTCAACTTCGGTTCGTGGACTAGGGTTTTGAGTTCGCTCACCCTGAGCTTGACGATCCACATCTTACTTCAGTTCACGGTGTTCTTTGAAAGACTACGCCATCTGTAATATCAACAAGAAGCTGCCGCAGCTCCAGATTCAGACACGCGTTGATTTATAAAGAGTGGAATGTGTAAATATTTTTCTTTCAGGCATCCAAAGGTCCTATAGAACTCGTTTGGCTGGCCATGTTCCATCGAATTACTGTGTCGCTCGGCGGAGGCCCGCCGGTTCAAGTTGATGGATCTTGAAAAAGTTCGAGCCCCACACCTTCACTGAACCCTCCCGAGGCTCGGATTCATGTCTGTAACGGTAACCGCAATGTGTTCTTCGTGCTGACACGTGCTGCACCCGTTTCGGTTTCGAATTGCATCAGCGAGGAACACGATGACCTCGTCTCAATTTCACCTTTCTAGTCCAGAAATTTGGCGGCGTATACACGTCCAGGGAACTCTCGGGCTCATCTTGCTTAAAAATTCAAGGTGACGCGACGCGACGCGACTTGATCGATTGTTCCCTGATGTAACATCGATTTGTCACGATCCTTTTTCTTCCCTCCTTCACCTCGACCTTGCCGCGATCTCCCTAAACGCGTTGTGTCTGCATGTCCGCAACCACGCTCTCCGTGTTACCCAGTCTATACTTGGCTCATCGAAGGCTGCTGTCAATCAATGACGCGTTTATAGTCCTCCATTTATAGTGGGTTGGCAGCAAGTTTGGGACCAGAACCTCCCACAACCACCGCAC
>JARJCM010000757.1:0-22991 GCA_029233265.1 Mycena alexandri | reverse complement strand
CCACCCCGGTTATTCAACTTCACCCCGGGTTATTCACCGCGATTGGAATAACCCGAATGCCGAGATCAATGCCGACCCCGGATCAGGAATCAGGTGCCGCATTGATCCTTTTATTTCAACTTCCCTCCAATTGCTTTCTCAACGATCACCCCTCTCTGCCTGGTGTACGCTGCGACGTCAACTAACCGTCACTGGCAACGCCTCTGACATATTTCATATATATTCTAATTACCTAGTTACCAGTTACTAGGTATTTTACTATAAAACCCCTACTTACAGCTCTGTATTCTTTACACTATTCTAGTCTATTCTCCAGAGCTTAATCAGATTATCTTAAACCTATATCTTTCTGTATCGCCAGTCGCCTACGTCGCAGTAACCCTGCTAGTTAAGGCTCTGTGCTGACACCGACTAGGACCACGCAGCCTACAGCGAATGTGCGGTCCACGAGTTCCCTACTTCGCAGCCGGACATACAAGGACCCCGCCGTCGGTGGTTTATTACCGCGCACTACAGTAGCGGCGATCTTCTCCCTTGACGGCGGCTTGTTCACCCATGAGATGCTAAGTACCTTCCCCAGCTCCGGGTTTCGCTCTTCAAAGCTCCTTGCAGTGCTGTCTAGCAAATCCACGGCGCTAAATGGGACGCCGTTCACCTGCAGGAAACAGTACGATGCGACGGCACGATATGACCCCCAGGCACACCGCGAGCCGCAATCATCATTGACTGCATATACCGTCCGTCAGAGTCAAGGATTGCAAGCGAAACGAGTAGCAGTAGACCATGTTTTGCGATGCCCCAGCCAAGGCACTACCAACGGCGAAAAACGAAATGCTAATGAGCATGATAGGTTTTCTTTATAAGAGTAGTTCAGATCGCATGGCGAGTGGCAAGGACGCAATCGAACCTTCCAAATATATCGGCGAGATTTCCGCTCAAAGGAATGAACGACGTACTGGACAGGGCATAGGCAGGTGGGGCCCAAAAACCGCATAATTGAGACAATATTCCGGATGAAGAGAATAGAGGACTATTTACCCAGATATAATCACCCTTGGTGTCATTTAAAGCATTGGCAATGGTAGGCAGAGCGGTCCCAACGGCTGTCAAGTCTAGCGCGCTTAGAAAAACCGACACCATAATTGCCGCAAAGCACATCCAGAAGTGCGACTTTTTGGGGTGGATTCCAAGGGTGTGTGGGATTCTACATCTTCAGAAAGCTCCGGTGGATGGACTTCTTTTGTTTTGGAATCAGAAGTCGGGCGGGGGTGGAGGCAGACATTGCTCGAAGGGATGTTTACAGTTAGGTTCGGTAAAGCATTTTAATGAACCATCCTTTCCGTCTATCCGTGACTTTTCAGCATCCGCTGGGTTACCCGGGTGGCAGAGTTGATGCTACTTGGGTAATTCTACAAAAGTAAGCGGATAGACTGGATAGACAGACTTGTCCAGCACGGGGTTCATCGGGTGGGATTGATAATATTGATGATATCGACTCGGTCGATGGTTTGTGACCCCGAGCAACTTCAAAGTGATGACTGTTGGTCCTCCAACTGGTTTAACTGTTGAGTGTATCTGGGTCGGCCTGTAGTTGAATCTCGGGCTCATACGCGTTCCATAGTTGAAAGAATATGTTGCCATTCTCAGAAAATTCAAGTGATCTGACTGAGGTATCCAGGGTCCGCAGCTCGCGAATAGCATTCCAAACATGGGTTTACACGGCGGACAATGAGTCAACACCTAGCCGGCAGGTAGCACGCGTCACGGTACGCAGAGCTGAATCAACATCTAGATAAATCCGACGCTTTGACGCGTCCGGACTTGTCCGCGGGCACGATGCAGCCACGCGTTCTCGGGAGTTTCCAGGAGGCAAACAATCTCCATTCTTGATTTTCATCCTCCGGGCTCAGTTCTGATTCAAATATTCTGAAGAATGGATCAAAATTCATGCAACAAGATAGGGAATAGACAGTGTCAAAATCTCGAGGCTATATGGGAAAGAGCTCAGTGAAAACACCTCCAAAATGCAATAAGCCCACGGTTCACATTGGTTTAAAGCAGGGATTCATATGTAAGTATGTTTAAGCATAAGGTCTTACCTCCCAACAACTTTCAGGATTTTTTCAGGCTGAATTGAAGGCAAGAAGCCCTGCTATTGGAGCAGATCAGTAGGAGCGTGACAGTTGAAACTATGCCGAGCGCTGCCGGGAGTTCCGATGTGTCCACTCGCGATAACGCACCAGCAAACCTGGTGCTTCACTCCTTGTACAAGCTTAAAAAATATATTCACAAACACTATGATTATTCCTCACACCCCTACCAATTTATAGGGGGATTGGGTGGTTCAACTCACCGCAATGTTGAATTTACCATGTTAAACTCGGCTTTTTGCTATGTTTTCAGGTGTTCTGACACAAATATTTGTCCCAGTCTTGTACTCCTTTACTCCAAGACAGTTTAGCTTCGTTTTACGAAATATTCAGGCAGAACCGGAGTCCAGGAGAATAAAACTATTGGTTCCCATCATTCATCATCCGGAAACCCCCGAGAACGCGTGGCTGCATCGTGCCCGCGGGAAAGTCCGGACGCGTCAAAGCGTCGGATTTATCTAGGTGTTGCTTCAGCTCTGCGTGCCGTGACGCGTGCTACCTGCCGGCTAGGTGTTGACTCATTGTCCGCCGTGTTAGGAGCGTCCACGTATGCTCCCACAACGCATTCGAAGTCGGAAAGCGAATCTGGTGCCAAGTCATAAAACCTTGGGCTGCGTATTTCAAGCTTGAGTGTGCGGTTGGCGTCGCCAGAAGAGGGCCGAATGCGCAAAGAGCTGCTCGGCATCGTGTAAGTATCTTTTAATCCAGTTTACGGTCAAGAAAGAGCGCTGCCGTTGAGGTCTAAGTCCAAATGCGGTTACAAACTAATATGCGCAAATTGATACACAGCCATGATCTGACATGATTCATTCTTCTCAACATTTCAAGTTCTCAACATCCAACACATTTTGCGTGAGCAATGCGCGAGTTTCTCTTTCCACGAACGACCCGGAAGAATATACTTTTCGAATAGCGGAACTCCTGCGTCTGGCCCAAGGTTTGGCCCATGGGGTAACCGTGACGGCCGCAAACCCACTCTGAAATCCGAATTCTCGTGTGGCCGGTGGCGGCTCTTCTTTGACGTCCGTCGATCATCTCATCTACACTGTCAAGTCCCTTCTACTAGCTGTCAATATGGCCACTGTGGTGCTAGAAAGCCTTCTCTATGGGCTATTTCTGGTATCCGCCTCCACCACCTTGTACCTCCGGTTTTCAAGACACAACGCGCCAAAAAACTGCAGTTGGCCGGTGTGGACGCGAAATCCGGTGGTCGTCTTCACAGTCGCGATTTTTGCGGCGTGTAGCGCGGTGAGCATCTCAGACACAAGATTATCAACCTCTGACGACAAGTAGCATTGGATTTTGACCGTCATTCGTTTTTTCGACGCTTTCCTTGGGCCGGTCGACGCCCATCGATTTTACTTGAACGAATCCAAAGGAACACAAATTGCGAAGGAGAGGGTACTGAACCGTGATATCCGTTCTCATAGGAGATGCGGCTATTGTGAGTCTTCGATAATTCGTGCTGAGTGGCCGTTCAGATAGAGTTTTAAGATCACCGTCTGTGGCTTATTTGGGATCAAAGTTTCCTCGTTATCGTCATCCCCCGGTTTATCTTGGCTGGGTATTCTCGGTGCATTCACTACGCTAGTTCATGAAAGGCGCCGTACTGACTCATGATAGCTGGCGGATGTGCGATAACTTATCTATACTCCTGGCCCTCCGCAACGCATATGTTCGCCGCCGCGAACTGGGTGAAAGCAAACTGGGTTCTTACTCTGGGGTAAGTTACGCTGTTTGATTGACTTACATTTACTTGACCTGGCCTTAGAACAATGTGTATTGTAGCAGGTGCGGAGGGACATCTCAGCAGGCTGGGAAACATTAACTAAGCCATGCAGGATTGGTGATATGGAACATCCGGAACAGAAACCGAGCGTGAAAGAGCTAGGGGAAGGAATCCTCGTGGTGCGTGGGCAAGTTATGTCGCGTCCCCTCGTTGTCTCATATCTTCCCCCAGCCCCGTGCTCATGATCTTGCTGGAAAGCGCTACGGCGTGGGAACGTGAGTCCTCGTGCCCTCCCAATTCCAGTGACCCGCCTAACCCGCCTCTCAGAATCTGGGCCCTTTTCTTTGCCGTGACAAGCGACATCGGATCCCCGCTGCAATTCATTGCAACAGATCTTTCGCCGACAATCGTTGGACTGGCAAAACATGGCAATCTACTTCGCGTCGAACTTGAGTGCACGCGGCCAGATCCTACTGGACTTCCGATGACAACCAGCGCTCCATTTTGCTCTGACTTACCCAAGACCCAGCACGAGCAATTCAAAGTAGTACAGCCGCTTGTCCGCGAATTCTCTCGGGAGTCGCCAGACCATGAGCCGACGCCGCCGATTTTTCGCGGGCGCTATGATGCAATGCATCGCTTGAGCTGTCGGTCAGCGCCGGGTAATTTAAATTATTCGTCACATATTTGGGAAGGCAATTCAATGCAATAAAGACTACCTCCAAAAGCTGACAAAGCCGTCTGGAAGTCAAGAAGTTTGGGGATTTTTGATTGTGGTTCAAGTTGAATAATGGCGAAGAAGTATATTATAACGTTAAGCGAGCGGCGATTCGCCACCCACTGTGTCTCTTCTGGTCGTCTAACGTTGCTTGTCTGAATAAAACTTGACAACTTTTACAAAGAAGCCGAGACCCGGCGGTGAGTCGGATCCCCGGCTAGTCTTGATTCGCTTATGGCGGCTACTGTAAACTTCAAGAAGGAGCAACCTAAAAGATAATATGGGCGAAGGGAAAGCAATTCCAAGCCAATTGAGAGTTCAAACTCGTCCATTCCCCAAGTCTCGTTGAAATCGCAATGGAATTGCCGATGAAGCCGAACGGGCCGAACGGCACAAGAGACGCCGATGAGGCCGAGCTGCTGTAGATGGTGATTTGTCGGCCACATATTGTACCGACTTGCTTGCAAACATCAAATTCTAGACATAAAAGCAGGTCGGTCTCGCGAAATTTAAAAAGGCAAAGTCACGTCCACTCAGATACAGGGAATCGAACACCGAACACTCGCTGAAAGCTTGCATGAAACGCGAGAGCGCGCCAGGTCCGATCTATTCCTACAGCCGAGATTTTTTGTCTACGAGTAGATCGAAACCTGCAAAATGTTTTTGCGTTAGCTTTTCCCCAAGTCGAGAACGCCGACCTGGAGCACGCAAGCGGCTCTCACTCGACACAAAAGTAGATAGCACTAGCACTCTGTCTGAGTCGTTCACCCTCCAACGACCCCGAGCTCCCAAACCGAACATCCTCAATTCCGTAAATCAACCACGTAACCCCCACGTCCCCGACTGATCGTTCTGCACCCGATCCGCACGCCGCATCCGATCCTCCACCGATGCCATCCGCTTCATCCACTCATCGTCGCTTTTGCGGCGAATTGAATCCCACTTCGACCCGTTCCCGTGACCGCCGTTCCTATCCGACTGTCCTCCGCGGCGGCGCACCTCCAGTTCCCTCCCGTGCGCGCTGGCCGGGGTTCCACGACTCCCTGCGATCCCCGTCTGGCTGTTTCCGTGGGGCGCCCCCATGACCATCCCGCTCTCGTTGACCCGGTTTCGAAGATCGCGCCCCATCGCGCTCGCGCTCGCGACGTTCCTCCGCGCCCCAACGCAGCCCGTTTCCGTGCCCGTTCCCCCCTCGTTCCCGTTGCCCCGGCCCCGAACGCGCCGGATCAATCCCCGACGCCCCTGGCTTCTTCCACTTTATTCTCTGTGCCCCACCACCGCCCTGTTGACTCGGATTCGGTTTTGCGCGATCCTGGTTCCGCGGCCCACCCTGATAATCGCGCTTCTCCCCCCAGTCCTCTCATCGCCCGCCCGTCAAGCGCCCTTTTCTTCCGCTCCTTCTCCCTCTCGACCTCAAGCGGCGTCCGCTCCCTCTCGCTCAGCCCCCGCGGCGCATCGGGCTCGAACCCCCAGCCCACTTCGTCGCGGGGGGGCCTCCACGATGGGAAAGCAGGTTCTTGGACCGCGGGGGGCGAAGGTGTGGGCGCCACTGAAGTCGAAGTCGAGCTCGCAGCCGGAGGTGTAGGATCGTCAATTGAACCAGATGTGGATGTCAGTTCTTTACTTGAACCCGTCGTCGTCGTCGCCGCCCCGTCCGCCGACTCAGATTGAGAACCCGTCCGCTCCCCAACATCCCCAACTACGACCTTCTTCTCCTCAACCTTCACAAACTTCTTGAGCTTGTCATTGGCCCCCTCATCCTTCCCCAGAATAAACTGATTCCGTGCCAAATACGCGTCCCTCGACTGCCGCGAATCAAACCCCCTTTTCAACGAGAACCGCAGCGCCTCGGCGACCGCCTCAGCCATGCGCGCTTCAGCGGGCGTGGGTGTTTCCGTCGAGGAGGCCGTCGTCAGCGTTGTGGATAGCATGGCAGGTGTTGAGGATCCTACGGAAGCCCTCGAGGAGAGCGTGGAAGGAGGCGTCGAAGGCGGCGTTGAGGGTAGTTGCTCCGCTCCCGCCATCCTTTCGGCGGCTTCGAGCGGTGAAAACGATGATAAATCCGTCGTTGTTGACGAGAAAGGTGGAGTCGAGGCCGCGCGCTGCATGAGGTCGGACAGTAGCAACCCCTTCTCACGCGGTTTGATGAGTATGCGGCCCGCGAGGACGTCGTCGGCGGGCGAGGGGTGCCGGGAGGGGAAGTGTTTTGGGGGGTGGAAGAGGCAGTGGAGGGCGGCGGAGCGGGCGGGTTGTTTGTCCTGTGGGGGAAGGAAGTTGGGGATTAGTTGGAGGAGGGACAAAGAATGTTGAATTAAATGTAAGAAGATAGAGGGGGGTTAAATGGAGGAAACGATGAAAGGAGCTCTGATTGAAGAAGAACGAGGGAAATAAACTTCAACAACTTTGTTAGGAACATAATAATAAAAAAGGCGGCCGGATGATGCAAACAGCAATGGGAAATAGAGGAGATGGGCAGCTAGGAACACTCGTCCCAGCAGGAAGAAAGTCATAAGGAAAGAGGAAAGAAGAGACCAGAAAAAAATTGCACCCACATCATAGCGCCACACCCACGGCAGACCAGGCTGGAAGGGATGCGGGAGGAGGTCGCCTGCACGGAGGGGCGGAAGGTGCCGGAATTCCTGGAGGTAGCGGGTTAAGATGGGGTCAAGACTCCAATTGGGGTGAAGACTGTGGAAAATGTGGTAGTTGGGGAGCGGCGTGAGGACGCGGGCGCGGAGGGCCTCGTCGCCGTTGCCGGTGGGCTCGAAGCATACGACTGCGGCGCCTGGGGTGTTCAGATTCATGGTTCAGCCACAAGCTCGCGACAGGGACTTCAAGGGACGAGTACGCACCGGTATAAGCCACGCTGGGATAGAGGTCGACCGAAATAACGGAGTTCGGACCTAGCACCAGGACGCGCATCCCCACGGTAAGATCTACGACGAAAGGCTGGGTTATGTCATGCACGAACGCTGGGCGCTGCAGGACATTGAGGCGGAGGTGATTTTGCGAGAGGAGGCGTTGTGCGACATCGATTTGCACCTCACTCACCAGCCCATCGAAAACGAGCTGGCGCCGCCACGCGGCGAACTGTTTTTCCCGTGCAAACAACCTGGGCAGATCGAACCCCCACGGCAAGCCGGCGCGGTTCGGAAGGTCGTGACCATGTAAGAAGGCGTGGGGGGAGCTATCGTGGGTGCAGCGGAAGCGAATGTGCCCGGAAAGGAAGTGGGCGGGGTAGGGCAGATGGTAGTAGAGGAAGCCAGCGAGGTGGGAGTCTTTGAGGAGGTAGTTAGGATGGGCTTGGTGGAAGATGCTGCCAGGCACGCCATGTCCGCCGGGGAGGACGATGCGCAACCGCCCGTGGGCCGGGACGTCGATGAAGGAGGCACGCGTCAGTTTGCGCGGGTCAAACGTCCACACCGCAGTCGACACAAAGGGCCTGCCCAATGAACGTCAACTAACCTTTCATTTCAGTCTCAGAACAACTCACTTCGTCGCCGCGCGCATGGCGGGATCGGTGGAAAAGGCAAGTCATCACGTGCTGGTGGATTGCCCGGGCCGGGAAAACAAGAACAAACTGAACTTTAAAGTCGACTGAAGTCAACATGACGTGAACCAAAGCTCAGCAGCAGAATACGGTGGCACCCAACAACACAGAATAAATCAAGCAAAGGAGTTGAACCAATTATTCAGACGCGGGGAGCCGAACTTGCTTTGTTCCCGAGTGGCCAAGACTCTTGGCCAAGGATTTTCTGCACCAAGTGCTATACGCCGTGTCCGATAATTCATATCCCTGCGAGACTAAGTACTTAGACTCACCTGGGAATTGTCTACCCAACAGATTAAAGTTGTGATTTCATCTGTTTAACTAGTCTCTGGACTACATCATAGCAAAATTACGACGTGTATGAGGTGTGTTGTGTTTGATTCACCATTTGCTGCTTTCTTGCCGCTGTAATCGGCGGTGAGGAGCATTTGACCTCGAGCCTACACTAAGATGTTCAAACATCTTGCAGGGAAACTTGAAGCAACAAAAATGTACACAATATCGACGTACTCAAACACGGATACCATATCCGAGTTCCCATCCCTTCTTTGAACCTCCATAGGTGAGCATCTACTTCAGTGCTTGTTGGGGCAAAAAATTAAAATTAAAACACTGGGTGACTCCCCTTAACGCATAAGCAATGGTTTTCGCATTTTTTTTGAAGCTTTCCGACCAAACGCCGCGACAGCTGTCGGGACCCCATCACTTCGGAGACCCAAATGCGGTAAGACTTTATTCAAATCGACTTAAATCTGAAGAGGGGGCAGGTACCCCTCCTATTTGTGCCAGGAAAAATGGAGGGGTCTCTTGTTACCTCCCGGAGCCCATTCCGGCTGGTCTTCCTCAAAAACGACTGAACTCATTTTATGCTGGTGAAAATTTAGCTTTCAGTGCATAGATCGAATAGGGGAAGTCAAAGCTGGAATCCGAGACCGATTTTTCAACCGATTCTAGAGACCGATTCATCATCAAGAATCGAGACCAAAATCAGTGAATCTTGAAAATCGGTCACAATCGGTGTTCCTCCTCCAGAGGAGGAACTAGCGACAGAACCAGTTCTTGTTCCGATTCTGGCGTCGATTCTGTTTTGATTCTCATGACAGGCCCGTTTTTATCCCGCAGAATTAGTCCAGAATCGGTGCGACAATCTGGGTCGGTCAAAGTTGATTCGATTCTGGAGCGATTTAAAGTCCAGAATCGAGCACAGATCGGTCTCAAATCCCAGCTTTGACTTCCTCTAATATTCCAAACTTGGCCAGCATCACTGGCACTCTCAAACAAGCTCAGAAAAACTGCAAAGTTGTTTATGTGTTAAGGGAAGTCACCCACTGACAATGTGCTGTTAGAATTTGAATACACCGAGGCGAACCCAGTGCACTCGCTGAACAATTTTCTCTCGAGTACGTGCCTTGGAACGAGGGTGTCTCATATGCCATATTCGAGTTATCGTATTACTATGTGGAATAAGAGCGCGGCTTTGAGCCCCACCACTTCGGCTGAAGGGGTGATATCTCAAAGAGGCGTGAGGAAACATGAAAATGCTGTTTAGTTGAAAATAAAGCTGTTGAGTTACTGCGGTGCCATGTGAGAACAGGTGGATAGACAAGGAAGGCTTCAGACAGACATGCATACATAATTTTATAAAGAGTTATTAAGAACTGCAGCTATTCTGTTCAGATTCAGATAAAAAGTTTATTTGTTTGCCTTGAATTGAGTTGTCGTGAACTTATCTGACTTGGCTGAGTTCAAAAAAAAAAAGAATCATCACTATGGCAGTTCAATTCGGCAACTCGATGTGAGAAACGTGGAGATTGCGGGCGAGCACAGGCGAACACGTTGCAGAGGAATGGGCGCTAAATCACGCGGGGATTGCGAGGTCGCAGATGGGAATCCTTGGATTGGGAGGGCGATTCATAGTCGACTACAACATAACGAGGTACGAGTTTTTCTGTTGTAGCGTCTGTTTAGAAGAGACTAGTCTATTACGACCTCCCGAACAATTTGTTCGCAGGAAAGCCGTTGCATGGAAACCTATCGGCAATCTTTTGTAAGCTGAGATGTACTAAACGCTATTGACCCAACGCCGTTGCGCAAGCACGTGGCCCGGTGATCTCGGTGATCGCCCCGATCCTCCGCGGTTGCGCAACGTCAAGGCGAAGTTTTCAACCTCAGAACCAACTCAGACCATGGGCCAACTGAATTTAGAATCTCGCTGACACTATGAATGCTAATGTGCCAAATTTTACTCCAGTGTAGTCCGGACTAAGAAGGTCTGACGGGTCAGCCGTAGACTTAGAGTATACTGTACTATTTCGACCGTAGATTCAGGCCTTGTGACCAGTGACCCATTACATTCAACTTGCATGGGTTTCAAGGTGGGCCGGGACCTGTGACCACCATTTTTTTCATTCAAACATTCAACTGATAAATGTTGATCCTGGTGTAGATTCAGTCAATACACCTATCACTGATTGGGAAATTCAAGTTTTTCAGTAGAATTTTTGGTGAAAAATGTTGTTTGTTTTTCAGACATTTTTCACTGAAAATAGTGGTGAAAAATTTACAACTTTTTTCACCACTTTCAAACTTTCTTTCAAGTTTTTCACCTTAGGCTCAAGAAATGGTGAAAATATTTCAAGTTTTCAGCTACTTTTTCAGTGAAAAATGTCTGCAAAACAAACGACATTTTTCACCAAAAATTCTATTGAAAAACTTGAATCTTCCAACCAGTGTATGGTAGGCTTGTGAGGGGCCAATTTTGAACCAGAAAATGTGCAAGAGGAGGAAATTCAACAATGGGAGAGCCATTTTTCACATTTGAGGAATTTTTGAATTTTTGGACTGTAAGCAGGGCAAAACGGTCACTAATTCAAGCTCCCTGGTGACCTGTGACCTTCATTAAATAGGTTCAATTCCCCAAGGTCTGTGACCTGTGACTTGAATCTACGGTCGAAATAGTACAGTACAGTCGGTAAACAGCAGTAATAACTCTGCCAACTTGTAATAAATACCTTGAGACTAATCTTTCGCAGAGCTGAAATGGAGGGTTGTGCACGGCAACAGACCACGTCGTGTCACGGTCATGTGCGCGGTCTGTCACGTAACCTCGCTTCGTTTGTTCCCGCACGGTCAAGCCACCGTCACGTCGTTCCGGGATCTCAATGGCGCCGACTCGTGTCTGCAAGAAGTGTAGGAAGGACATCTCCTCCCACAACTGGAAAGCTAAATTTGGTAAAAACGGCTTCGGAATTACCGCCAACTGCAGGAGATGTCTCGACCAGGCGGCGAATACCATGCGCCAGAATCGGGGCGCGCCGGAGAAGGAGAATTTGGAGGATGAGAATGATGCATCTGATTTCATTGGGGTCGACGCGTTGGCTGTTGACGCGTATCTGGAAGCGCTATCGGATGCGGGTGATATCAATGTGTTCTCTGCCCTGGTCGACATATCTTCTCTCCTTGAGGATCAGGATGAGATTGAAGACATTGAAGAAAGGGAGATCGCCCATAAACTTGCCAGGCTGGTGTGGGAAGCTATCGGCTACCGATTTCTGTAAGGAACATTCGCCGATGTCAACCCTCTACTGATGATAAGGATTAGTTACCACTCATCGCATCCATTCAGAAATAGCGCCACAACACGCTTTGAGTACAATTGCGCCCAGTCTTCCAGCAGGCAGCACAAACCAAAGAAAAGTGCTACTGCCAAAGGTCGGGACCGTGCTCAATTCGACACATTTTCTTGTCAAGGTTGGCTCACCATCTGGGCGACGTCGGGCGACACAAAATATTTTGTCCGTGTTCGCCACAATGGATGCCATGAACAATATGTCTCGATAGACATCCCCGAGGACGTTGAAAAGTACGTCACTGATAACCCGAACATGCGCGCGCCCCAGGTAACGTTCCCGAAATCAAAACATCAGCGGAAACTGAGTTGTTATAGCTATGGAAGGAGATACTCAAGTCCTATCCGCAGCCAGATTTTACCAAAAAGGCAGTATACAATATTTGGGCTCAACAGCAACAGAAAAACTGGCGTCGTCACGATAACGAGGTCGAGTCCGCCCGGATCCTCCTTAAAGAATTTAGCGCGCACGGTTCCATGTACGAAGCCGAACCCATTCCCGTGCCCCAAGACCAAAATGATGGTCTAACGGCAATTTGTTTTGCTTTGCCGTCCTTGCTTAAAAAATGGGGTGGTCAGATACGGGAGATGGCGCTCGACTCGACATGTACGCCGCTTGTGGTAATTAACCGTATGTATACTGATTTTTCCATTCATTTCTCTAGTCAACACCAACAAGGCCGGCTTCGGTGCTATGCTTTGCTCGGCGAAGTCTTCGGTTCGGGGCTGCCTCTTGGATTCCTTTTTCTGAAGTCAAAGAATCCTGAGCCGGGTAAAAAGGAGCTCTATATTCGGTCGCTTATTAAGCATTTCGTGCAGACCTGGGAGATAAAGACAATACAGTTCCTGAGCGACAAAGATATCACCGAGATTAACGGAGCTTTAGCGGAGCTCCCTGATGAAGTTAAATATCAGGTGTGCTTCTGGCACTCTATCCGCATCGTAAGGGGCCGTTTAAGCGTGCTTGGACGCCACCCTGCCTTCTACGATGCCGACGAAGCATTCAAGGAATTTGATTTGATTGATCGCCTTTTCGTTCCTCAGGATCAACTGGACCCCTCGCTTCGCACTGAGGTTTGTTTATCATTCGATACCGGATTTTACTAAATGCCCAATGTATTCTAGGACCGTCTCAAAGTTGCCCAACAAGTCATTCCGACAATCAAAGTGCGCCTCGCTGGTCAACTTCTTTCCACCGCACCTGCTCGACCGAAAATCCGAATCAATGGTAACCTCAAAAGTGTGGGACAGGCGGATACGGACGCCGCCGCACTTGAGAAATTTGTTAGCTCGCTAGATGATGATGAAGAGGATCTTGAAGAAGATCCAGATGCAGTGGACCGATGGGATGGACCCGCTTCATGGTTCGAGCCGGGTGAAACTAGCTTCGCCACAGACAAGTCATACATCTTCTGTCCTGCTCCTCATCGCAAACAGATCTTGCGAATTTTTATCCGGCATTTTTGCGAGCATCCTTTCTTCCCGGATCGCACGGCAGATTTCCGCACATCAAAGCAGATGCGGTATGGCGCCGTACACGAGATGTATTGGTTTTGCCATCAACGAGGCCTACGTGAAGTATGGGGCTATATGTGGGCGGCATGGTACTGTCCCGCAAAATACAGGCTCTGGGCACGTTCCAGTCAACCAAAATTTCTCGGGAGATGGCGCACCACTATGTCCGTCGAGAACTTCTGGCGTAATTTGAAGCACGAAACACTTCATCATCTCCTCCATCCCCGCCTCGACCAACTGATTTATCTCATCATTACGGAGGTGGTGCCTGCGTTCACGGCAAAGATGCAGATCTTTGACAAAGATTTTCGCCCTGGGAGACCCAAACCGTTGACACCGTTCCAGAAAGGGTTCATAGGCTGAGTGGCAGGAAGCTTCGAGCTCGGCCGCTTGGAACCCGCGAATACAAAATTGATCTCTTGCGCTGGCTATGCTGGTGCGGGCAGCAAAAATACAATGCCTTATAATTTGTGCAAGCACCTCGTACAGGCCGTTGATCCACCAGACCCGGCATTTTTCCCGTGAGGTCACTCGGCGCCGGGTACTTCCGATTTATCGACACCCACTTCTAAAGCCGAAGGATGGCTCCGAGCTTGACTTGGACGACGCCGACGGCTCCCTGACAGACGGGGATAATGTAGTTCAGGCGACGCCCCGCGGGATCAAACGGAAGAGAGCGGCTGGTGAAGAGACTCCTCGGCGACCAAAGAAATCCACCATTGATCGCGGTACTGGGGATGATGAAGCAGACCCAATCATCCTTTCTTCCTCGCCGATCCGTCCAGATGAGAACCTCTCTGAGGAGGTGAGTACACGTCAATTCTCACTTGCGGCGTGTGTTCGGCAGGCTGATATTTGTATTAGCAGTATGACACGAAGAAGTTCCTGCAACAGCGCGTCCTTGAACTTCGGAAAGCCGCAGATATCATTGAGGGACAGCTTGCAAATCCCTTCGAGTCCAGGGTGTGGTTGAAATCCATAAAGGACCACAATATCGGCGGAGATGTGTCGCGAATGGTTGCCGATGTTCGACACTTCACACAGACGGGAAAACTTCGTCGGACCACATGGCCCCAAGATGGTGTCAATATCAAAAAGAGCGCAATCAAGAAGTCGAAAGATTACAAAAATAACACTATGGGGTACGTGGCGCCAGATGTTCTTGAGACTGGTGGAGTTGAAAACGGCGGTGGCTCCGAGTTGGATGTTGAAATGTTGTAATTCTTGTAGTCCCTTGACTCCCTTCCATACAAAGATTGACAGTGAATTGTTTCATTTCCGTGTATTTCCCTCTACCGAGTGAAAACTTCGCCTTGACGTTGCGCAACCGCGGAGGATCGGGGCGATCACCGAGATCACCGGGCCACGTGCTTGCGCAACGGCGTTGGGTCAATAGCGTTTAGTAGATGTCACACTGGTTGTCCCGCTTCCTTCTTCCTTCACTTTGTCGCTGGCGAACTTCCGCCCGTTCATGCTGTTCACATTTGGCAGAGGCATGCCCTGTGCTTCGCTATGGATGTGGGTGGATTCCATCTGCAGCGACATTCCTCTAACCTACCCGCTAGAATCATGGCGATGTGGGCAGCGGGCGCTGCGGGCCTCAGTATTAATATGACCTCCCCGTCTACTCTTCCTGCAGGAGGAACAGCCGTATTCGAATGGGCGCAGGACAACCTCACGGCGAATCCAAGCCAATTCAGTCTTTACATCGTGCCAGAGGGACCGAAAGAAAATGTGATCGACGCACAGCTAGTCAATGCGGGGACTCAGCTCTCTGGAACGGTGACGATGGTGGTGCCACCTGAAACTTCCCTGGGGTGCGTCGTCGTTATCCTCTCTTGAGTCGTGTACTAAACCTCAGCAGCGTCTATCAGACGCTTGCGTACACCGGCACCGATAGGTGTGTGGAGTTGGTGCTCATCTGCTCTCGCTGACGTGTGCACAGTCCTACCGTAGGACCTGGCCCGGCGTTGTGGGGAGACGAAATTAATCTTGTCGCAGCAGTGAGGTATTTGTACCAATTCAGACGCGGAGTCATCACCTCTCATAAACCATATATAGTGGTAGCTCAGCCGATGGTTCGCAGTCACGAAGCTCGACCAGCACCTCGAGCCCCGCTTCGCAGTCCTCGAATACCGCTTCGCAGCTCTCGAACACCGCCGGTTCGCAATCATCGACCGGCGCGTCTCCGTGTGTTTTCTTGTCATCCCTATTCCGCCCAGTCTCTCACCACCAGACAGATCGTCCACGGCCCCACTAAACAAACCGTAAATATTCCTTTCTGGTCGTTCCGAGCTATCGTAGTGGTTCCAAGTCTCACTCTCCTAGTTCTAGCTCAGGTGGAACGAATGTATCTTCTGGCTCTGCTTCAAGTGCAACGTATGTATCTTGTATCACTAAATACGCACGATAATCGTCCTGATCGCATTCTGTCAGTGGAGTCGCTGGGGGACACGGAGCATCCACATCCGGGATCGTTCCGACGACCGTTTCACCAAGACATGACATCGCCAAAGGAGCCATAGTCGGAATTGTCATCGCGCTCATTTTCGCACTCGTCGGGATCGGCTTCCTCCTCTTCTACCTGAGACGAAGGCGCCAGAGGGCCCGCCGCCGATTCTCCGGCACTGGTACCAATCACCCCCTTAACTCCTCCGTTCCGCTCCCAATCGTCACGCCATTCACCTATCTTCCGCCCACCACAACGAAAATGATGACACAAACAGAAGTCATTCCCCCCATCCGCGAAAAAGACACCGTCATCACCACGAGCCCTGCCGCAACAGCCGAATCCGTGTTCGGGAGATCCGCTGGTTCACGTTCCGAGAGTTCACGTTCCGTTGCCGACCGCGAGCACCATGAAGCACCAGCGAGACTGGAACACGAGGTTCAATTGCTCCGGGCACAGCAGCAGCAGTCTCAGAACCTGGTCGCCTTCGATGAGCCGCCGCCCCAATACGATACGCTGTGATATTGTGCAGAGCTAATTATTATTCAAATTTAATTCTCGCGCGGTGAGACTGTTTCGATAAGCGGCCGACGCTGTTCACGCGATTCCGATTGTACGGGTATCTTCCGCTGGTCAGGTTTCTCCTTCTGAACCCTGGGTGTATGGCGGTCGGAGTGCACCTTTAATCAAATGGGGTACAAACAGTCAATTTCAGTGTAGATTTTTGCACACAAGTGCAAATTATCAAGGCCCTCTGGGCATCCCTGGTACCTCTTCCCAGACCTGCAAATACCCCTTGAAACATCCATTCCTTTTTTCGTGGCTCGCGAGTCTTGCACGGCCTCGTTCCTCGGCCTACTCGCCTCAGTCTCGCCTCGTAAGAATTGAGAGATTAAGCCTACCCCTAACCCTATCTACATGCCGACCAATCAGAGGACAGGGAAATCAGTTTATTTTATTGATTATTTGAAAATAGTTTTAGATGTCATGATCGGGGACCACTTTTGCTTGATGGCTATTCGTGTTTGAGACCTGGTTATGGTACCAGGAATTTTTGGAAAGAGGTTTTTTTTTTCATACACACAGAAATTTTCTTGACTTGACACTCTGTTTTTTGGAGAGGTGTGCAAACTGTTACACAAAGGAACTTTTTTCTCTGGTGCCGTAAGATGGCTGTGCCAAACGGATTAAAGCCTTCATTCATGCGGCGGTCCTCCTGCTGTGAACATGTATGTTCTGCAGGGAGGCATGGATCTGGTCATCATCAGTTCAGTAGAAAGAAGCAGTGTATGGCGGTCACTTTGTACATTTATTATTCGGGGGTTTTTTTCACATTTTCGGGCCTTTTTTCATGTTTTTCGTGCTTTCATCCTTTTTTTTTTCTCAAGTCACTTTTTTTTCTTAGAGGCCTACTTTTATTTTTCTGCACAGTTGCACTGAGGTTTCTTCCCAGATTGCAACCAACTTTTGAGCTGAATCAGGATTCGAGCATTTTTTTTTTTGATACAGTGGCTATGCCTGCCAACCTGCCGGCCTTGATGGCCTCGACCCGTGAGATACACCAAGGGCACTTCAGCTCTCATGGTTAGGCTCAAGTGACCTGCAGGAGGAGGTCATTAAGTGTTGAATAGCACCTGCCATAACACAGGCAGCAGTAGCATGCCTGCTGTGGTTGAGAAGCCGGTTACCACTTACCGAGTTGGACTCTCAACATCTGCTGCCGATGAAAGCCGTCAAGGCCGGCCGGTCGGCTTGCACAGCCACTTCACCAAAATAAAACTGCACTCCTCGCTTTCAACTGAAAAAATGCACAGTTGAATCCAATCTTACAAGAAACCTCAGTGCAACTATGCAGAAAAAAAAAAGTAGGCCTGCAAAAAAAAAAAAAAAGTCACTTGAGAAAAAAAAAGTATGAAAGTGGGAAAAACATGAAAAAAAGGCCCGAAAATGTGAAAAAAAAAACCCGAATAATAAATGTACAAAGTGACCGCCGTAGCATTGTGTTGTGCCTCATTGGAATTCACCCTCCCTAGGAGACGTGGGTGGCTCACTTGTATGGCGGTCAGAGTGCACTTTTATTATTTAGGTGTTTTTTTTTGCTGTTTTTGTGGTTTTTTCCGTGTTTTGGCGAGTTACATTTTTTTTCAGGGGTGCTTCACAAGTGGTTGAAGAAAATGAGGTCTCTCGTTCTAAACAGTTGAAAAATTTCAATCTACCCGAATCAATGGTCAGAATTTTATGACGTTACAGACGTTGCAAAAATCAAGCGCGCGCGCGGATTCGGTTGCGAAGTATATTTTTTGGGAATTTTTTGTAATGTGTGCATTGTGGTTGCACACTGACCCAAACCCTACTCTTGAAGGTCTGCAATGGGCACGGCCAAGGTTGCGCGTGAATTGACGTGCAAACGCGAAGACGCCCGCGATCACGTGTAAGATCTCAATCAGACGCGATTCGCCTAACAGCGCGTCTTTGATGGCGCTGGCCGACAGCTTCTTTGTTTGACGTGCCTCTGCCTCCGACTACATACATAGGGAGTGGCTGGGAAACAGTCTTCTTCTCGGATGTGTTCTATACCCGCTGCGGGAGCAGGGTCTCTTGGAACAACAGACACGTCAGACGTGTCCCAGAAACCAAAAGAACGCGGCCACGGGAGCAACAGAAAGTATTTGACGGCTGTTTGCGATCAGAGTGATACTAAAAATGTTGATCTCAACAGACGCAGGTGTACATGTACAGAGCGACATTACTGCCTGGTGTACCCTGTGCGGGAACGAAAGGTAGATGCTTAACATGTTAACATTGTGAGCTTGCAGAGGGCGGCTAGCTGGGAACACAATCACGTCATCAGTCTCCTCCGAGCAAATCCGGATCCGATGCTTGCTCACGGAATGCGAGTTTAACAAAGCAGTGGGTAACACAGCTGAGAAGAATGTAGTCCTCGGAGGCAGAGGCACGTCAAACAAAGAAGCTGGCGGCCAGCGCCATCAAAGACGCGCTGTTAGGCGAGTCGCGTCTGATTGAGATCTTACACGTGATCGCGGGCATCTTCGCGTTTTGCACGTCAATTCACGCGCAACCTTAGCCGTGCCCGTTGCAGACCTTCAAGAGTAGGGTTTGAGTCAGTGTGCAACCACAATGCACACATGACAAACATTTCCCAAAAAATATACTTTGCAACCGAATCCGCGCGCGCATTTGATTTTTGCAACGTCTGTAACGTCATAGAATTTCACCATCAATATCACATTATTTTCGACCTGGGTGGAAGAAAAGTTCTTTTTCCCTAAATTTTTTTTTTTTTTTTTTCAGCAGCCACGGTTGGGAGTTTTTTTCTTGGCTGAGTCAAGTTTTTTTTTCTCTGGACACCAAGAAAAGATAAAATTCCTAACCCTAATTTGATCCGAACCACGGCATGGCCCGGGATCGTCCGCAGGACCCATGATTATCACGGCTAGGTTGGATGCTAATTTGGGCTCTCAAAAAAATTTGTCCGAATTTTACAAGGAGTCTGGCGTGAAATTTTTGTCCGAATTTTGCCTCCGGCGGTCGCTCGGTCGAGGTTTTGTCCGAATTATGCTTCCAACCTCAAGAAAACACCGCTGAGGCTCAAAAATGGCCCCAAAAGATTGCATTACTCCGTTTCCTCCTCCTCTATCTCTAAGACATTCACATTCAACTTCCCTTTACGTCGCACCGTGTTGAGACTTGCCACGGCTTTTCCCAATTTCTCCTTCTCCGCGCGCAGCTCCTCGAAAATCTTTTGAGCCCGAGGACCAATCTCCACATGATCTCGGTGAGTCAATCCCCTCCGCATCGTGGCCCTGGGGTACAATCAACAGGAAGGAATTCGATGGGAGATGCGCAAACCGTAACGTTCCGAGAGCCGCATAATTACGATCGCTGAACTTGAATTGACGGCGGTAGGAATGCTGATAGAGCTGGACAACCATGTAGGAGAGCGAGCCAATAGTGTCGCATGTGGGAACCCATGCATGCGCTCCTGCCTTCCCACCGTTCTTGGAGTACATGGTAATGACTGAATAATAATTAGTTTTTGCACGGAATCATCGAATTGCGACTTACTTCGAGCAAGGACAACCTCAGATCCGAGCATAACAAATCCATACAGGCCAGCCGCGAGCTGACAATCGGCACCAATGCCCGCTTCCGCCACTGTCGATATACATTGCACCTTCCCAAAGATGGCCCTACACCGCTTTATGGCCTCTTTTGCACGACCACTGGCGGCAAGCTCCCCATTAGCTGCATTTCCTGTCTTCGGGGCATTGACAGAATCGGTGGCACCGGTCCATCACACCATCCGGTTAAGCCCCGAGCTGGAGCCGCGCTCTTGATCCTTTCGGACAATAGCTTGCATTTTTTGGGCCAAGATCTGTCGCTCGGTGAGAGGTTTTTTGACACCAGTTTTGTGATTATTGTATGTTCCCGATGCTCTATAGGTTCTAACCCCCATTTTCTCCTCCCGTGTTTGGTGTTCCCGATGAAGAGCAACAAGCGGAGCAAGGTCACTGCTGGAGACGTCGACGAGGGGGCAAGATGATGGTGGAGGTATGGGATCTTGCTCAGTCGATTTTGCGTGCGCAGATGCTGCAATTCCCTGCAGAAGTGCCACAAAGGCGGTAGGTTGAGTGGTCATCGCGTGTGAAATTTCCTTCTGTATTTCCGCAAAACGCTAGGGGTCACTTTCTGGAAGGTTATCGCTGAGACTTTTGTCAGTATTATGCCGAGAAGAAAAAACGGATAACACGTACATCTTGGCGAGTTCCTCCATCGCCGATGCTACAGATGCCATAACACATGCATCCAGCTCTTCGTCCCCAGCGCGAGAAATGTTCGGGGCAGTCTTCAAGCTGTTCATGACCCTTTGGAGTTCTTCCGCAGCCGTGCGCTCCACTGCCTCGATAATATCCCCATCTTTGTCAAGATAGAGGTCTTGAAAGTCAGGATCGGGAGAGGGCTGAGCAATAAGCGCAGGCCCCGGGTTGGGTGCGTTGGAAATATCTACAGGATGGATGCCGAGTAGAGACCATAAACAATTGTTTTCCTCGGCAGCGATCTCGTACGCGGCCGAGAGCTCTAGATCTGTTGGGTACTGACCTAGCAGTCCGAAGTCAATATCATCCTTCGTGAAGTAGGTGTGTGAATAACCAGAGGCTTGTTTTTTGAAGTCGGTGGTTTTTAGGGAAGTCAGAACCGCGGCCTGCATTTTTGCACGCAATTTTGGGACGATGAGAATCGCTTCTTGCAAAGTAAAGTCCTCCGAAACGTCGCGAAGGCCAGCAAATGCATGCTCATTCGGTTTGCTAGCAATAAACCAGGGGAGGAGCGGGCATGAGTCGTCGCCAAGATGATCTCGGTGGATGACCATTAAACCGAAGATTCCATTCACGAGGATTTCAAATATGTCAAAGGCCTCCTTGGAAATAAAGTGGCGTGCCTCGGAGTAGCCCGCCTTCTGGAGATACAAGCGCCATGTCTGAAGGAAAAGGCGAGTACGAATGGCAATTTTCGCGCGTTCATGGTGGCTGATGGTACGACTTTGGTAGGCGTCGATTAAATCCCCGGATACGAAGAGATACACGACCAAGCCCAAATTCTGTGTGGGATTCTGCGCTGCCTGCTCCAGTGTATCGGCGGAATACAGACGAGCTGCGGCTGGGTCATCCGTACGGTCGCGATTCCTCCAGTCTCGTGGGTACATTGGTGAGTTGGGTTCCATCGCAAGCGTGTACATCTGCTCAAAGTACACCACAAAATTACCCAGAACCAGGCCCCGAGCACCCGATGCTGCGTTATTCCGGAGGGTCTTGCGACCATGTTTGGCATCCTGGAAAATAACCCATACATTGCCGTCCAATTCCCAGAGCTCGACAATTATGTCTGGGTAATTGGGGTCGGGGTGCTTGATGCGAAACTCACGTGTCTTGCTGGCAGCAGCCAGTCTACGCTGGCAATCTCGCTCGACGGCCGCGCCATCTCCACCACTAGCGGTGATTCGGAAGCGGCGTGAAATAAGCCCCTTCATCAGGGAAAGTTGCCACTCCGCAAGCTGAGGTCCTTTAACCTTCGACTCGATTGCCATAATTGCAAGCACAAGGGGCGGCACACGGGGGAGCGGGATTTGTAACGTCCAGAGGCGAAGCTATTGATTTATTAGTTGATTGTATAGGTAAACATTTGAATATCACCTTCGTAGCCATCGTTGGAGGGGTTTTCTCGAATCGTTCCAGGGTGGCATGGAGTGCCTCGACGTTGGGAACCTCAATCGGCTCCCCAATAGCACCAACAATAAACCACTTGTTCTTCACGCCATCGTAGAGGGGGCGGAGCGCCGAAAAGAGCTTGGTATCATCAACGCCAAGCGACAGCGGGCCCCTGTGAGGGTAACCATAATCTTCACAGTACTTTGTGACGAAGCTGAAAGTCTCCTCTTGGATCCCAAGTGGAAACCGTGGTGAGGTCAAAGTCTTGTGCTTAATTGAGCGGGTGGTTCGCAACGGAATGTGTTTCGCAATCTCTCGGTAGGCACACGGGCTGATTGAATGGATAAGGCCAAAGAGTGTGTCAACATCTTCATCGTGTTTGAAGTTCTGGCTCCCGCGGCCGTTGAGTTCGCGGGTCTTGGCCAAGACCTTCGCGTGTATTATTCCATTAAAGACTTTGTCGTCCTTGAAGTCCCCATTCAAGACATGAGTGATATAGCGTCTCTCGAGTGAATGTGGATTATCCTGGGAAATGTTAGCGATGGGTTTTACTCAGAAAAAAACATCTACCTCGGACATGAGTCCCTCCAAGCCCTGGAATTTTGCGTAAAGTATCCCAGCGTGCGCATTCTGATGAGCATGAGGAGTAAAGCATCGATTTTTCGGCTCTGTTGGTGGCTTCTTTATCGCGTTTTGATAACCCCTCAAAGAGTAGACAAGTATGCACTCATCGCAGGGTGTTGTAGTGGTAGCAGCCTTGGGATCAACCTCTAGAGTCTTGAGACATTTCGTCGAAAAAGTGGCCACAATACCCGGACTTGTATCGTTCCTCCAGTTGCGGTCGTGAAGTTGGGCTGTGAGAACTTGGGCCTTCTCCGGGTCTGTCAGCACTGAGTATTCTTTGCCAAAAAGCTTCTCGCTATAATGCCCGGGGGCGCGAGCCCCGCCTCCAGTGGCAGCTCTCTCCGCCAAATATATGCCAATCTGGGGATCGTAAGCCGCGGTAAGGCCAGGACACGGTGATA
>JARJCM010000756.1:0-23073 GCA_029233265.1 Mycena alexandri | reverse complement strand
CACACTCGTCTCATTGGAGAGGCGAGGGTTAGCAGCTTTTCCAAAACATGGAGTCAACTCAACAGGGACACGTAAGCACTCCAGAGGAATAATATCCCCTATCGCGGAAGTGTCAGCCCTGCGTGCTCGTTCGACGAGATACATGCCACTGGCATCATTTTGTTGAAATTGAACCGGTGGACATAAACCAGGAACCCCGAGCTCCGGGGGCGGAAGACCACTTCTTCAGGGAACAACTCGGAAGACCGTTCGCAGTTGGCAGATCACATGACCTAGAAAGATATTCAGTTGGGAGGAAAAATGCCTGCAGACAGGGGGAAAAAAAAAAACTTGCCCTGCAACCCACTTCGAGGCCATTCACATCCGCTATCTATATTTGCATGCTCACCCGCACTTCCAAACACCATCCGGAGGCCATGCATTGACGGTCTCAGGTGGAAGGATCTTGCTGGCGTCGTGGAATGAATGATTTTGGTGACGAAATGGATCACCAAAATCCTTGTAATTGGCAGTGGTAACAGACGACTGCTTCCCTGTCACACCCACAATCAAAACCCACTCTGGAGTATCGACAATGTAGGCGACTAGGGTCCGCCGTCCGTTTGAGAGGCTCCAGAATGAAATCTGGGATGGCGTGGAAAGGTCGACTGGCTAGGACACCTCTAATCGTGGGATCCTTCTCCCAAAATATGGTGATTGGAAGAAGGGACAGGAGAAAAAATTCATGATGAGAGGCCTTCATGCGAAAGTCCATGTCTATATCCGCCAAGCTGATGAGCATGGGATATGCAGAGCGGTCGCCGGTCATGGCGGTTTTATCGGATGAAAGGAATGTGTCGAGAAGGGTTGAGCCGGGAGGTAGTTGCTTCTGAAGTAGGAGTTAGAATGTTCAACAGATAAATGGGTAGTGAACACACCTGCATGTTCCAACATCACCCGACAACCACTCTGTTTGAATCCCATCAGCTTCTCAGAGTTGGCCCAGAGGCGGAATGGTGTAAAGTGAATAGAATTTGGATAAGAGGGTTGCTTAGGAGCAAATGGAGACACTCCAAGGGATCCCGATAGTACATTTTCGACGGGTTCTTGGTGGTGTACTCTGTCAGCCATGGAATCACTTTCCATTCAGGACCTTTGGGCAGCATCTCCAGCCGGCTCCGTAGCTCCTTGGTGGTCCTGAAAGACAAATGCATCTTCGCCGACTGTCCAAATCAGCAGATAAGTTTCGTTTTTTTCGGTTGGAAAGGGGACTTACCAGCCGAAGCTTGAGCAATTGATCTATGGTGTCACGAAAATGTTGGCATTGGGAAGAAATGTTGCATACTCCCATCATCCGCGCTTGTAAAAAGGATAATACAGGTTTGTTGCTCTTTGCTCAGCAAATGGATCCTCATCGAAATTGTCCATGAACATAGTTCCCCGGTTGAAGGTTTGGGAGGCGCCTTTGAAATACTCAAACTCTGGGTGGTTTGAAAGCCCAGGCTCACGCCTTCATTCGTGGGATTGTTTGTAATATGTTTTGATGTCGCGGTGGTTCAATTCCGGCAGGATGTGTCCCTTTACTGTTTGGCTGAGAAGTAAGATGGGGACTGCCAAAGGCCCAGTTAAATTTCAGCTGCATGTTCAAAGAGTCACATGTTCAATGAACTACACTTTCTCAAAGTTATTGACTTCATTTGCAGTGGTGCCTGGTTTGGGAATCACTGAATGATGATTTTCTCGGTGAAAAAACTGGTGAAAAATGTTTGAAGTTCACACCAATCTTTCCAGCAAAAATCAAGTGAATCAAAAAGAATCCATAAGATTCAAAAACAAGTCACCAGAAAGCTTCAAGTTTTTGACTTGATTTTTCCTGGAAAAGAATGGTGTAAGCTTCAAAACATTTTTTACTAGTTTCTTCACTGAAAAACTTGAAATCTTCAACCAGTGAATGTGCCCTCACCACAGGCAACAGTTGAAACAAAGGCAAAGTTGAGTATAACACCTTGGTGGGTAAACTTTTCCCTTCTGCAGGAAAGCTATGACGGTTGCCTGCACATGAAAATCAGTCAGAAGGTAGCACAGAGCCATGGGGATGGCTATGAGACCAGTTGTGGTAGGTCTGGACAGTCCTCCTCCCCAGCAAGTACCTTCCACAGAGGGCGGTATGAGAATGTAACATCACCCTGCCCAGCAGAATAGCATCCAGTGGAATTATGGGGAGCCTTGTTCTCAGATCTCAGCCTAGGTGTTGTTTAAATTTGGGGCTTGAGCACCATGGGGCCATTGGAAGTACTTAGTTCTCACCTCTGGGCCATTCTCAGAGAGTTCTGGACCTATGTTGGTTGTTAGCAAGTGAAAATGATGTAAATTTCCTTCTTGGTCTACGGTATCTGCATGATCTTAGATGATCTCTCTTCCCAACGACGCGAGGGCAGAGGTAGGGTCTAACAGTTTTCCACCGGGTCCGACCCTTTAACATAATGGATAGCGGATGTATAAACATCCTTCAATTGACTTCAGTTGACCTAACAATCAACGGGAAATTTCAGCATCCGAGTGACTGCCAGACTGAATTTTTGAATGACAAACAAAAAGGATACATCCCGCCTGGATTGAACCACCACAACATCAAAACACATTACAAACAGTCCCACGAATGAAACTCACCTGCCACGAGCTCCATAAGCCGTTAGGTATTGCTCTATTCGAGGACGGGTCTGTCAGGCAAAGAAAAGGGTGAGAGAATTCTGATTTCATCGAGTTTAGAACTTGTTTCACAGTAGTCTAATACTGCACGGCACGAATAGCATCTTTTTCTCTTCTCCCCCTCCTCCCTGCTCCTCCTGACGTTGACGCCCGGGGCGTTCTTCACAAAACACGGGATCCGAGCCGCGCCCTGTGTCACTACTGGCCAGCGCTCCATCTCATACAGCCGGGCTGTACGAGATCGCCCCTGTCTCATTCCCCCTGGATCGGCTTCTGGGTATTTAAGGTGAGGGTGAAGCACAGGAACCCTTAGCTCTCATCGCTCTCACTCCTCGTTCTCGCGCTCTGCACTTTGCTTTATACTTGAAACACTTCGCATTTCCATTGCTTCTACAGAACTCAACCTACTCTATGTCCTCTGATGCACCCTCGAACATCAGCCGTGAGATTCTGCCTTCAGGCAGCACCCCTAACCCCGCTCAGCACCAGAGTTCCGCCGGGGTTAACCCCTTAGGTGCACAGCAAGGCGATCCCAGCACCTGGCCTCCGGCCAGTCCCTGGGATTCAGCCTGCTGATGCGGGGGACGGCACTCCTGAGGGGGGCCAGCAGCCGCCGCCTCAGGAGGTCTCTGCTGCACTCCACGCCGTGCGCTCCGACTGCGAAGGTCATCATCAGCCAATTTCGACTCGGGCACGTTGCTAAAGGCAAGGCACTCACCGAGGTGTACCAGAAGCTTCAGGCTGCTGGGGTTAGTGACGAACATGTCGAGACAGCATTCAAATCGTGCCTCAGGGCAATCGAAGACCACATTCGATAGGAATCTAGCGCAGCTGATCACGGTCGAGGGAACGAGCCCCCTTCCCGTCAGAGCGCGCATGCCGGGAGAAGTCTGGCTTCACCTCCTGCTACCGTCCACTCTTCGCGTGACAATGACTTGAAGGCGCAGTATCCCTGGACTGCCACGGATTTCATTGAGTCGTCCATTCATCTGCTTTCTCCCAACCTCGCCGAGACTGTGCGCATTCTCAAGATTTACGGCAAAAATCTCAAGAAGGCAAAAGAGTCGTTGCTCATCTTGCCGCTGATAAGCCGTGCAAATGAACACTAGTGAAAATGCGATTTTTCGCAGGTTACAACTTCAGACATGCACATTGGAACGCTAACAGCAGTCCTGGCTGTGTAGCTCTTTGGCACTTCAAGTTGCAATGGCTAATTGGGAGCCAGCTGGACTATGTGGCAGAAAGTACATACTGCCGCAAGTCGATAAAACAGCTTTCATGGGACCAGCAAGTACTATACTATAGGAGCACTTCTCTTGCAATATGCCACGCATCAAGGGACTTAGGAGATCCACTCTGGAGAATCTGAGTTAGCCGCAAACACACGAACAAATACAGAACTTGCGACTGTTGTCCTTTATTTATGTCAAAGCTCGCGACGTGTTATATCACGTGACCATTCGGCACTTCGGGCAAGTCGAGCTGAGGTTGAGATGCCGATATTCGGGATTTGCCGAGCAGGCGGTCCGAGATCACATCTTGCCAGAAGAAGAAGTTAATATTGATATCACATCAATACCCGAACTAGGAACCCATATATGGAGATCTGGGTGTCTATCGAAAGCTGGAAGCAGCCACAAGACGAATACGAGGACATTATCAAAGGGATAGCAATGTAGCACTTGAGGCTTGTCTGAAGAGTTGTGTAGTCAACTCCTTCAGAGGAGTATCAATTGTTAAGGGGATGAATTCACAACTAGGGGGCTGTCAAACGCCAGATGAACCCGAGTCTCTCTGAAAACAATATAGTTACGGACACATGTGATATCAGATATTGACTACATACCTACCTACTTTACCTGAAGTCAAGTAATCAACGTAGTGTAAGCTATAATAGAGGAGTATATAAGGAGGACGGTTCTAGCATGTATGGTACTAAATCTCGCCCTAGCTAGTAGTTGTCTATCTCTGTGATAGGTGCTACGTTGGTGGATTTGGGACTTGTCACCTAGAGCTTACTTCAGGATTGGAGTTTTGTTCAACTTTACAAGTTACGGATACGGAAATCATGGCACCAGAACACGGCACCAGAACATCGGACTTACAGAACACGGCACTTACAACAAAACCAACACATCGGCCACGAGTTGTTACTTGTTATAGTTGAGAAACTTATATCTACCACACGAATCAGCGCGTCTTTGGATCATTTCAAAGAACACTCATTCTCCAAAAACATACTTGTACCTTTCCTATTCTCGCTTGGACGAGAATACGAAGTGCGCACTTCCCGACAAAGAACTTCAACTTCTGGTTCCCTTGAACCTATACTTGTGTTCAATACGACCTGACCTCGTCAGAGGGATCTAGTGCTAGCACCAACTTGTGGATTGTAGGGTTTTGGTTGGTTGTTGTGGGTTTTAGTGTTGTTTTTAGCATCACTAGCACTTGCATTCAGTCCGTCGGATCCCATATCATTTCGCATTTCAGCCCTAGACACACCCGTTTCACCGCATTGTCCCGAGTTCCCAGACGGCGAGTGGGCGAACATCGTCGCTGGCTGCGCAGTCAGCCTTAATGCTGTCCTCAGTGGCCTGTTCTCTACTAACACCAACGATGAGCGGTCCCAGGCTCTCGGCAATGGCTTGGAACTTCACTTTGGCACTGTCGCACCTACCAAATCCGTCACCGATGCGGGCACATGGACTATCACATTCGACTGCATGCTCACCGCCACCACTTTTGCCTTCCCGCACTGCGCGAGAGAGCTCTTGCGCTATCGCGACTACATCGTCAGCCTCTTCGCTGCTATCAACTCCTCCTTCCACAACCGTGTTGAAACGGGCAAGATGCGCTAACAGTGAACATGGGCTAAATAAGCTCTGAATGCGGGCTAGCTGAACACTAACACACCACACACAAAACCTAACACAACACCAAATCCCCTACTTATACTTCACTAAGACTAAGCGCGTCTTCCTCAGTGAGTTCGGGCCTGAGCTGTAGTATGCGACTACTGGTTTGGATTCCTAGCACTGGTTTGGATTCCTAGCACAACCAGAATTGAATTATGGCCTCAACTATCCCAACTAAACAAACACCACACTCTCAGCTAGCTACCCTTGACGTTCCGAAACAAGACTTCCCAAGGTTGGGATGTACAGGTTTGGGGGGTGATAAGGATGTTTACTAGGCGGACGCACAAAAGTACAGTCGTCCTAGGTGAGGTAAATGAAGTGTCTATCTGAAACTCCCACTAATGGGCTATGCTGCTTCTTCTGCACTTCCTCTATGGCTTGGCTAGCTAGCTGCTAACGGCCGACTTTGACTCCTCTGAATCCAAGCTCTTTTCTGTTACACTTGGGCTTATTAAGGACCTTGAGTGTTCTCTTAGCTCAACTAGTCGGTCAATGAATCGACTGGCAGTTCTACCAAAGTGCTGTGCCGGGCATGGTCCGTTTTAAGGGAGGTGTTTCCTGGTCACCCAATGCGTAGCTACCACTGAAGTCCACCACAAAGCTAGCTGTGACTCTCAAACTTAAACTCTCGTGCTCTCGGTCCTGATTTATACGTGGAGAGTGGTGCCACTCACAACCTCCCAATGCGAAGCTTCAACTTATTGGTTCACACAGTTACTTCTGGATCCAACAAACAACACTGCGATTTCTATAGACTGGTTTACAACAGAGAATGTACTTTATCTCTGCTTCGACTGGCCTGAGCACACCCTTATCGACTGTGCGATGAGCGGGGCATGAACTGGTCTCTAGCGGTATTTTATGGGGCCTTATATACTACTCAGAAGTCCATGACATAAACTCTATCTACTAATCATGCCGGGGTGATTCCTCATCCACCTGTCAACTGCTATGACGATCTTGGCGATTTATCCGAAGTCCGGGTCCAATTCCGGGTCCAAGATGACCCTAGAACGGTCCAGAATGATGCTAGGCCCTGGCTAGGCCTCGGCTAGACCTTGGCTAGGCTAGGCCCATCGCACCAAACTCCGAAATGACTCCACCCCGGAGCCTAGAGTGCATAACTCCGAAAATATTCGGAGACTTAGCCCTTAGCTCCGAAATGACTCCACCTGCTCACATGTTGGATTGTCCACTTCGACTTCCTCAACATCCTATCATTGCCATCTCAGGAACTGATCAGAGTTGAGCTAGCTCGCATTTATGGTGCTAGCGACACTAGCCTCGTAAACCAAGTATGCTAGTACAGTCGACTTCATTCTCTAAGCCTCATATCCCTCTGTGACCTTGCTAGTGCAATTGCCAAAGCACTAGCACCATCTAACACATCTCTACTTCGAATCCAAGTGCTAGGACTCGCTCTGAATAATACCTGAGGCTCAAGGCACTCAAAAGGTAATAGCTCTACTGTCAACTGCGATAGCTAGCTCGATAAACGAGGTGCTAGTACGCATGATCCTGTCTCTTGGCTCGCTAGCCCTCTTGTTAAGTCCCTTCAGACTTAGTCTGTGCAGTCATTGGTTCTCCTGGTCGGATTACAATCCCTGTTGAATGCCTAGGCCTGTGGTACATCTCCTTGATAGTGTACCTGTCCAGTGTAACGCTTGTAACCGCGCCTAGCACTGTGCAGAATACTACAGCCAACAGTCGGAGCTCACTCTGACTCTCCTGTATATCACTGAACAGAGGTCTGGTGCACTAGTCAATAATGCAGCCAGAAGCTAGTTTATAGCCTGAGTCCCCTAGCACTAACTAGTGCTCATAAAACTTAAAATAGCCTGACTGCGACACAATTGGTGTTGCGCCGTCTCAGCGTTATCTCTTTCGACAAAACTGTGCGCAAACAAATTGGGACATGCAGGGACCTCGAAATCACCAGCGTCCATGAGTTCATGGACCTCAATTGATTCCATCGGTGTTGGTGTCGTCGACGTCCAGCGCGATTCAAGCTCGGAGGCAGTGTGCAAGCAGAGGTCTCAACCCTGCAACAACTGGAACAGCGGGCGCTGCACCGCGGCACCAATTATACTCCTCGACCACCCTCTCGCGAAAGGCCTCCTCGACAATCTCGCAACTACGCACCGGACCATCGAAACTCAACTCCTACCGGCACAAAGCGGGGTTCGTGGCGTCCCCTCGCTGTGAGGCGTGCGGGGCAGCGAAGGAGACTCGCGCCCACTTCCTGCTAGAGTGTCCGCGATGGGAACACCTCCGACAACCGCTGCATGATGCATGCTGCCAAGCGGGCTTCTACGGGTCCCTCCACCTCACCCCAATCCTCTCCACCTCACCCCAATCCTCTCCCACCCAAACCTTCTGAAGCCGCTGGCAGAGTTCGTCCGGGCGACGGGACGTTTCGAGGAATAAAAGCTGTGTTTTACTATTTATTTTTATCTCATCTTCTCTCCACTCTTCCCTCCTCCTCATTACTGTACAATAATAATTCTCATCACCAAACGGACCTGTGTGAATACCCGATATGACTCCTACGATACCTCATAGATACGATACCCCTTCCCCACGACTACACGGACCATTAGAGACGAATGATTTCCCGCGATACCAGAATACTTATTACTTAATTTTTCCTTACTCTAAAAAATCGATAGCATACAAACCAGAAAGCACTCCTGGGGTTGACGGATTTTTGGGCCCGAAACATGGCTTCCAAACATGTGTTCTGTTCAGCACAACTTTCGGAGTCTGCTCAAAAATGAACTGAACATAGCTGATTTTTGGATCCCCTTTGACTCCCAAATTCCAAGAATGTTCAAGCCTCTAAACTTGCCAAAACATGTAAGATGTTTGCCGTCAGTTTGGGCTAGCAAAACTCTCTGGTTTGGGGCACAAACATGCAAAATCTCATTGTTCTTCTACTGTTCTGAGCTCAAACAGGTTGATTTTTGGTTGCAGAAGATTTGCGGAACATATCAGATTTTCTGTGAGTGTTTGGGTTGGAAAAATGGTGTATGTTTGCTGTTCAATTGGGTGCTCAAACATGGTTTATTTCTGGTTTGCATTTGACTTGGACACAAACAGTGAACCAAAAAGAAAACATGTTTGGAGCCGATGTTTTAGTCCTAAAACTATGACGGTGTTTATTGGACTAAAATACGATGTCATTGGATGTCATTGGATGCAATTCATTTTTTTCAGTGCAATTTGATGCACATCGATGCAGTTCAATGCAATGCAATGCAACTCAATGCAGTCCCTGGTGTAACTCGATGCAATGCAATGCACTGCAATGCATTTCAATCTTCAACCAGGAGTTTGATCTGTTGCACTACAGTGCACTGCACTGCATCCAACTTTGCATCGATGTTTCCAACAAGGAACTGCATCAATACTGCATTGATTTGCATTGATGCACTTTGTTTGATGCTAACGGGCGATCTTGAGGGTACCTCTTATCTCGGCCACTTTGGGTCAAATTCCTACAAATCTTACTTTCAATCATATACTAACTGTAGAGCAAGATTATGCAATCCTGTGATGGATACACGTACAAATATTTCTTTTCCTTTTACGAACACTCACGATCCTCCCTGTATTTAATTCGCGCTTGATGCGAGAAGCGATCTCATCAATGAATCAACTTTATTTGTTTCTCACGGTCCACACTGCATGCCGCGCAACCGCCAATGCTGTGCACGGCTTGCACTCTGACTCTATCTGAGTATAAGTGAGTCAGTATCTTCTGACTCATCTTAGTAGTATATATGAGGAGTCCCACCTCTTGTTGGGGCATCTTACATCTTACCAATTACCACTACCGTGAACCTCACCAATCTGCGTGAACCTGAGTCGAGCTGCTAGCTCTCTTAACCAACCATCTACTGTAACGTTGCTAAACCTTACAGTTAACCCATCTACCTTTACTGCAGAGCTGCTAGACCCTACAGTACTTTTAGATCAACTTACTCTCCGTTTGCTGTGACTTTGCTAGACTTCACAGCGCACTCTGAGTCTTTACTATTATATCGGTTGACTGATTATATAAGGGTTCCCGAACTCAAATATATTCATCTGGGGTATTAAATTTAGTAATACCAATTCGCTCACGGTACACGCGTCACACTAACGCGTGCACAACCCGTTTCTCTTACAAATCCTCGAAAGTTCCCACGGTTCGATTTTCATTTCAGTTCAAGTCAAGTTCTTCTTATCTCAAGCCTGATATTTCTTTCTAATGAGAATTCCACAATGGCCATTGCTACTCTATGCACCGATAGCCACAAAGTTGAGACAGAACTCAGGCTTCTCGGGCATTAGCTCCACCCTGATTTGTACTTAAGCAGAGTGAATACTCACTCTTGAGGAGAAGAAGAGAGTATACAAGGGCTCGCATACATTGATATCAAGCATCGGGAGCATATAAGTTCCTTCAGTTTATAGGTCAAATTTAGAGCCATTGATGAAATCCACGATATATCCCCGGAGGAGGGGGGGGGGATGTGTCAACGGCGACACTCTCAGACTCAGACTCAAGGCCGGGTTCTGACAAGCTGCGGCACTGTCGCTTAAATCCAACCCAAATCACGGCACTTTGGTGAGCTGATTGACAAGAAATACATGCAATACTGATCTTTCAACATTTTTGCCTGCTCTTTTTCCGAGGCAAAAATATCCCTCAAGCCTCACACCTAACCGAACCCTAACTCAAACCAAAACCTGAACCTGAACCCAAACCCAAACCCGGACCCTAACCATTCACTACACTGCTTATTCCCGCAGTTAGGGCGCGCTGCGCTTGCCCTAACTGCTCGGAAGTGGGTATTCACTGCTAATTCAGAGATTTGGTAGTGTATTGATCTCCCATCAGAGTGTCGCATCTGGGACAATGTCGCAACTGATCAACAATCAGCTCGGAGCCTGAGCCTGAGAGTGTCGCCGTTAGTTGATCCCCTGGAGGAGGAGGAGCAGGATGTATTAACCGCGGTGTTCGAGGTTTATTCAATGGTTGCCATTTCAGATCTTCTGTACATGGTTATTGCAGCGGATGCCGGACCCTGGGACCCGATACACCTAACGGTATGGTTTAAGGTTATGCGCAATGGTGGATAGCGGCAACCGAACCTGCACATCCATATATGGGAGAATTCAGGACCAAAATTTCTCATGCAATGCAGTTCAATGCTGAACGGCAATGCAGTTCAATGCAGTTCGGTGCAATTGCATTAAAATTGCATTGGTTTGCATCTGATTGCATCGGTGGGGTCGGTGCAGTTCGATGCAGTTTGATTGATCTGCATCAAACTGCATTGATGTGATTTTCAATGCAATTCAATGCAAATGTTCTGGCAGTTTTTCTGCATTACATTGCACTACCGTTTACATTGAATTTCATTAATTTGCATTGCATCGCACTAAATTACATTCAGTTGCACCGAATTGCATCGAGCCGACTTGATGCAATTCGATGGCATTGACTTTGCATCGTATTTTAGTCCGATAAAAGCAGTCATGTAAAACAGCCATCAGCCCCGGGAGTGAAGATAGATACCTCCGTACAAAGTGCATACGAACTGCTGTCTTAGCCGTACCCGGCCTACATACAGCGAAAATAATTATCATCATCACCGCGGACACGGGCACCTGTCGCCGCCTCCATGTGTGCAATGTGTGCAACACCACAGGGCACAAAGGACCCGAGTGCCCTGACCGCCAGCAGAATTGAATCGGTTGTTCTTATCGGGCTGCAGGCCGGTGGATCCACCTTTCGTTCGTCGCTGCGTAGTCTTGGTCACCAGTACTTTCTTGTCTCTCGTGTGGTGTTATCCGTGTCTTCAGCCTCTGTTTCGGCGGTGCAACTTGCTGGCAGCAGCACCGCACGTCACTTCATACCCCCGCGAGGTACGCCGGGGGCGGTCCGCATCAGCAAAAACGCAAATCACGCGCGAACTTTTGATCTTGTGATGTCGCGTATCTCGCGTCCACGAGTATACGCGAGCACAAGCGAAGCTCGAGAGTTGTGTGTACGCTCTGTACAGGGTGCCATTGTACTGGTCTTTGTCCACTCAATATTTTTTGACGACTTCAACTGTCCGGATTGGCCGACATTTCAATCAAAATTGAGCTCGCGTCGCTCGCGTAGGTCGCGTATGGGGCACTCGTGGGATTTGGGACATAGCTCGTGATCGCGCATGCGCGTGGACTTTGACGTCTTGTACGCGCTCGTGCGCGCGCGTACGAGAGCCCACGCGAGCTCACGCGCAAAGTGTGAAAATCCCGATGCGAGATGATTAACATTACGCCAACTTCACGGCAGCCTCACAGGTTGCCGTGAACTTTGGACCGGCTCGTCCACGAGCAGGCCATCTGCCTCGGACTCGCCCTCGACCCTAAACTCCAATCTCACTTACACCTCAGCACTAAATTCCTACCTCACCTTCTGCAAAATACACGGCAGACCCATCAAACCAACCGAGGAAACTCTGAGCTTCTACACCGGCATTCGGGAGAAATGTTTCGGACATGCCAAGGGGGCCCGAAGATAAGCGAGTTGCCTAATGGGGTAGAGGGAGGGAGGGGGGTGGGGACCTCTGGAGAAAAAAAAATTGTATGCAACTTTTTATAGGCCAGAATTTCGTATTTGGTGCGTTGCTAGACGTCTGTGGATGGCCAAAGTGTCAACCGTCGACTGGAACACGCGAAATTGATGTTCGGAGGTGTTGCCGACCAATATATTTAATTGCGATCCGCACTGGTTGGGAGATTCAAATTTTTCACCTCAATTTACGGTGAAAAATGTCGTTTGTTTTTCAGACATTTTTCACCGAGAAAAGAGGTGAAAAATTCAAAAACTTTTTCACCACTATTTCAAGTGGAATTCAAGGTGAAAAACTTGAAATAAAATTCATAATGTTTTACACCAACTATTCACCCAAAATTCAGCGGGATTTTTACGCATTTTTCACTGAGAAAAGAGGTGAAAAATTTAAAACTTTTTCACCACTATTTCAAGTGGAATTCATAGTGGAAAACTTGAAACAAAATTCATAATGTTTTACACCAACTATTCACCCAGAATTCAGTGAGATTTTTATGCATTTTTCACTGAGAAAAGAGGTGAAAATTTTTAAACTTTTTTCACCACTATTTCAAGTGGAATTCAAGGTGAAAAACTTGAAACAAAATTCATGAGTTTTACACCTCAAAATTCACCTCTATTACCACCCGGAAATTGGGGTGGAAAATGTAAAACATTTTTCACAACAATGTTCAGCGGGAAAAGTGCTGAAAAAATTGTGAAAAAAGCGATAAAGAAATGTGGTGAAAAAATTGTGAAAATTTTGAAACTGGGGTTCACATTTTTCACATATTTTTCACATTGTTTTCTACTGTAATTTTTGGTGAAAAATACAATGAAATATACATGTTCTTTTTCAGCCCATTTTACACCAAGAATACAACTGAAAAAGTTAAAACATTTTTCAGACATTTTTCACTTGGAACTGGGGTGAAAAACTTGAAATATTTGAATTCAAGTTTTTCGGTGAAAAATGTGAATTTATTTTAAATTTATTTTCCAGCTCAAAATTCACCAGTTTTTCAGGTGAAAATATTGGTGAAAAACTTGAAACCTAGTCGTCTGAAAATGTCATGCCCTTTTCTCTTCTCTAGTCATTCTTTGAGTGCGCAACAGGGTTTGAGAGGTTGTGCATGTAACTGAAGCATTGAGTTAGAACAGCACATGCATGTTGGTGGTCAGCGGCCGTATGTTTCTGTTTATGACATATACCTGTCCTAGTAGCTGCAGCTCTTCTTGTGGAGGCAAATAGAAAGGGTTTTTAAACTGTTTCAAAAGTACAACATATCAAGGGGACAAACTTGGAGAGGTTTTTTCTACCGTGGGTCAGATATCGCAAGGAGGGGCATTGATAGGTTCCTAGGGAGCATGGCAATGCGGGTGCCATGTTGGCGGAAAAATCGGTGTGGAATTGCCCCTCATGTGGGCAAAACAATCTCCTCATGCAGGGAGAACAAGCTAATATGGGCAGTTTTCGTAGTTTGGCCCGCAGATTTTCTACCGTGGGTCAGACATCGGAAAGGGGGGCACTGATGGATCCCTGGGGAGTGTAGCAATGTGTGTGGTATGTTGGCAGAAAAATCGGTGCGGAACTGCCCCTCACACGGGCAAAACAAGCTGATACGGGCAGTTTTTGTAGTTTGGCCCGCGGATTTTCTACCGTGGGTCAGATATCGCAAAGAAAGGCACTGATGGATCCCTGGGGAGCATAGCAATGTGTGTGGTATGTTGGCAGAACAATCGGTGCGGAACTGCCCCCCACACGGGCAAAACAAGCTAATATGGGCAGTTTTTGTAGTTTGGCCCGCGGATTTTCTACCGTGGGTCAGAAATCGCAAAGAAAGGCACTGATGGATCCCTGGGGAGTATAGCAATGTGTGTGGTATGTTGGCAGAAAAATCGGTGCGGAAACTGCCTCTCACACGGGCAAAACAAGCTAATATGGGCAGTTTTTGTAGTTTGGCCCGCGGATTTTCTACCGTGGGTCAGATATCGCAAAGAAAGGCACTGATGGATCCCTGGGGAGTATAGCAATGTGTGTGGTATGTTGGCAGAAAAATCGGTGCGGAACTGCCTCTCACACGGGCAAAATAATCTCCTCATGCAGCTAATATGGGCAGTTTTTTGTAGTTTGGCCCGCGGATTTTCCACCGTGGGTCAGATATCGCAAAGAAAGGCACTGATGGATCCCTGGGGAGTATAGCAATGTGTGTGGTATGTTGGCAGAAAAAATCGGTGCGGAACTGCCCCTCACACGGGCAAGACAAGCTAATATGGACAGTTTTTGTAGTTTGGCCCGCAGGTTTTCTACCGTGTGTCAGATATTGCAAAGCGGGGCACTGATGGATCCCTGGGGAGAATAGCAATGCGGGTGCCATGTTGGCAGAAAAGTCAGTGTGGAATTGTTTCTAATGCGGACAAAATAATCTCTGGGAATCGGGCATTCAGCAGGCAAATTTTCTGCCAGAAATTTGTAGTGAGGCAAATGTCTTGGGCGAAGATCTCAGTGGGTATGGCGGAGGTGTAGTAGCAAGGGTACCATATCCGAAGAAAAATTGGTGTGAAAATGCTTCAGATGCAGGCACGGCTGTGGCCGCTTTGTCTTACTGGAAGAAAAACAGCCTTGTAATAGATACATCTTGTTCAGTGAGTTTTACCTGTGTCTATTACTCAATGGAAAACCCGGCTTTGTTTTACCTTTGTTAAGACTAACCCTCTTTCTTGCGGTAAAAGCTTTCTCCCACCAAGCATGTGGTTAGAGAAAGCTTTTAACCCAACAAAGACGGTTCGTCATGACAAAGGAAAAATTTGGCCCGTTTTTACCGGTGAGGAAAACCCGTTGGGAAACTCACTGAACATCACCTATTTATTACAGGCTGTTTTTCTTGCAGTAAGACAAAGCGGCCACAGCCGTGAGGCGAAACCATTTGAGGTGCCCAAAATTGGGCATTCGGTGGGCAAATTTTCTGCCAGAAATTTATAGCGAGGCAAATGGCTCCGACAAAGATTTCCCTGAGTCCGCAGGAGGTGTAGTGGCAAAGGTGCCATATCCGAAGAAAAATCGCGCGGCAGGTCACATGTCTTGGCCGAAAGTGTCGCTGGGTTTGTAGGAAGTGTAGGAACCACAGTGGGATATCAAAAAAAATTGGTGCCCAAGTGCTTCCGATGCAGGCCAAACAGCCTGAAGTGCCCAGTTTCAGTTATTTTGCAGGCAGATTTTCTGCTGCAGGTCCAATATCTTGGATGAAATGTCCCTAGGTCCGCGGGAATCATGGTAATGTGGGTGGCATGTCAGCAGAAAATCGGTCCCCAATTGCTTCTGCCGCAGGCCAAACAATCTGAAGTGCCCAGTTTCGGTCATTTGGCAGGCAGATCTTCTACTGCAGGTCAAATATCTTGGAAGAAGATGTCTGTGGGTCCGCAGGAAGCGTAATGATGCAGGTGGTATGCTGGCAGAAAAATCAGCGCTTAATTGCTTCTGACACAGGCCAAACAATCTGAAGTGGTCGATTTTGTTATTGTGCTGGCAAACTTTCTGCAAATTTTCTCCTATGGATCCCGGAAGGTCTAATGTCTCAGTGAAAATGTCCCTAGGTCTGCAGGAAGCAGAGTAACGATGGTTGGATCTCAGAAGGAAATTTGGTGCCCAAGTGCTTCTGACGGAGGCCGAACAATCCAAAGTACCCAGTTACGGTCATTCAGCATGTGAATTTCCTGCTGCAGGTCAAATATTGCAGACAAAGGTCTCTCTGGGTCTGCAAGAAGTGCAGAGACATTGGTGCCCAAGTGCTTCTGATTGCAGGCAAAACAATCTGAAATGCTGAGATTCAGTCATTCGGCAGGTGAATTTTCTGGTGTGGATGGGCAGTGAGTCAAATGTTTCGGGTGAAGAGTTCCTGCAAGAGGTGTCTGATCTGCAAACCGAGCCCACTATTCCCAGCACCTGCCCAGATTCAGGCATTCGGGGGGGTGAGTTTTCTGCTGTGGATGCGCAGCGAGTCAAATCTCTTGGTCAAAGGTGTCTCTAGGTCCGCAGGAAGCGCAGTGATGCGGGTGGCATGTTGGGAGAAAATTTGGTGGCCAACTGCTTCTGACGTGGGCCTGAACAATCTGAAGTGCCCAGTTTCGGTCATTTGATGCCACTACACCTCCTCCCGACCCCGGGAGATCTTTGCCCAAGACATTCAGCACCTAATCTGAACACAGGGAGATTCTCGCCCAAGACATTTGACTTAGTTCCTATCCACAACTGAAGGTTCGCTGGCCTAATGCTCGATTCTGGGTCCCTCAGATGGTTTTGCTTGCGTCTGAAGCATTTGCAGACCGATTTTTTTTTTCAGATATGGCACCCTTGCCACTGCACCTTCTCCAGACCCAGGCACATGCTAACCCAGGACGTTTGGCTTGCTGCGGATTTACAGCAGAAAATTCGCCTGCCAAATGCCCGATTCCCAGAGATTATTTTGCCCGCATTAGAGGCAGTTCCGCACTGATTTTTGTGCCAAGATGGCGCAAGCATTGCTACACACCCCAGGGATCTATCAGTGCCCCTCTTTGTGATATCTGACCCACGGTAGAAAATCTGTGGGCCAAACTACAAAAACTGTCCATATCAGCTTGTTCTCCCAGCATGAGGAGATTGTTTTGCCCGCGTGAGAAGCAGGTCTGCACTGATTTTTGTGCCAAGATGGCACGAGCATTTCTACACTCCCCAGGGATGCATAAGTGCCCTTCTTTGCAATATCTGACCCACGGTAGAAAATCCGCAGTCCAAACTACGAAAACTGCCCATATTAGCTTGTTTTGCCCGTGTGAGGGGCAGTTCCGCACCGGTTTTTCTGCCAACATACCACACACATTGCTATGCTCCCCAGGGATCCATCAGTGCCTTTCTTTGCGATATCTGACCCACGGTAGAAAATCCGCGGGCCAAACTACAAAAACTGCCCGTATTAGCTTGTTTTGCCCGTGTGAGGGGCAGTTCCGCACCGATTTTTCTGCCAACATACCACACACATTGCTACACTCCCCAGGGATCCATCAGTGCCCCTCTTTGCGATGTCTGACCTGTGGTAGAAAATCCGCGGGCCAAACTACGAACACTGCCCATATTAGCTGCATGAGGAGACTATTTTGCCCGTGTGAGAGGCAGTTCCGCACCGATTTTTCTGCCAACATACCACACACATTGCTATACTCCCCAGGGATCCATCAGTGCCTTTCTTTGCGATATCTGACCCACGGTAGAAAATCCGCGGGCCAAACTACAAAAACTGCCCGTATTAGCTTGTTTTGCCCGTGTGAGGGGCAGTTCCGCACCGATTTTTCTGCCAACATACCACACACATTGCTACACTCCCCAGGGATCCATCAGAGCCCCTCTTTGCGATGTCTGACCTGTGGTAGAAAATCCGCGGGCCAAACTACGAACACTGCCCATATTAGCTGCATGAGGAGACTATTTTGCCCGGTGTGAGAGGCAGTTCCGCACCGATTTTTCTGCCAACATACCACACACATTGCTATACTCCCCAGGGATCCATCAGCGCCTTTCTTTGCGATATCTGACCCACGGTGGAAAATCCGCGGGCCAAACTACAAAAACTGCCCATATTAGCTGCATGAGGAGATTATTTTGCCTGTGTGAGAGGCAGTTCCGCACCGATTTTTCTGCCAACATACCACACACATTGCTATACTCCGCAGGGATCCATCAGTGCCTTTCTTTGCGATATCTGACCCACGGTAGAAAATCCGCGGGCCAAACTACGAACACTGCCCATATTAGCTGCATGAGGAGATTATTTTGCCCGTGTGAGAGGCAGTTCCGCACCGATTTTTCTGCCAACATACCACACACATTTCTATACTCCCCAGGGATCCATCAGTGCCTTTCTTTGCGATATCTGACCCACGGTAGAAAATCCGCGGGCCAAACTACAAAAACTGCCCGTATTAGCTTGTTTTGCCCGTGTGAGGGGCAGTTCTGCACCGATTTTTCTGCCCAAATGGCACACACATTGCCATACTCCCCTGAGACCCATCACGGCCTTGTTTCGCAATATCTGACCCACGGCAGAAAATCCGCGGGCCCAAACTATAAAAACTGCCCAAATGAGCCTGTTTTCCCTGCATCAGGGGATTATTCTGCCCACATGAGAGGCAGTTCCGCACCAATTTTTCTGCCAAGATAGCACACACATTGCTATGCTCCCCAGGGACCCATCAGTGCCCCCTGGTGCAATATCTGACCCGCAGTAGAAAATCTGCGGGCCAAACTATAAAAACTGCCCAAATGAGCCTGTTTTCCCTGCATCAGGGGATTATTCTGCCCGCGTGAGAGGCAGTTCTGCACCGATTTTTCTGCCCAAATGGCACACACATTGCCATACTCCCCTGAGACCCATCACGGCCTTGTTTCGCAATATCTGACCCACGGCAGAAAATCCGCGGGCCAAACTATAAAAACTGCCCAAATGAGCCTGTTTTCCCTGCATCAGGGGATTATTCTGCCCGCATGAGAGGCAGTTCCGCACCGATTTTTCTGCCAAGATAGCACACGCATTGCCATACTCCCCTGAGACCCATCACTGCCTTGCTTTTGCGATATCTGACCCACGGCAGAAAATCCGCGGGCCAAACTATAAAAACTGCCCATATGAGCCTGTTTCCCTGCATCAGGGTATTATTCTGCCCGCGTGAGAGGCAGTTCCGCACCAATTTTTCTTCCAAGATAGCGCACCACAGTGCTATGCTCCCCAGGGACCCATCAAGTGCCCCTGGTGCAATATCTGACCCACGGTAGAAAATCCGCGGGCCAAACTATAAAAACTGCCCATATTAGCCTGTTTTCCCTGCATCAGGGGATTATTCTGCCCACATGAGAGGCAGTTCCGCACCAATTTTTCTGCCAAGATAGCACACACACTGCTATGCTCCCCAGGGACCCATCAGTGCCCCCTGGTGCAATATCTGACCCGCAGTAGAAAATCTGCGGGCCCAAACTATAAAAACTGCCCAAATGAGCCTGTTTTCCCTGCATCAGGGGATTATTCTGCCCGCGTGAGAGGCAGTTCTGCACCGATTTTTCTGCCCAAATGGCACACACATTGCCATACTCCCCTGAGACCCATCACGGCCTTGTTTCGCAATATCTGACCCACGGCAGAAAATCCGCGGGCCAAACTATAAAAAACTGCCCAAATGAGCCTGTTTTCCCTGCATCAGGGGATTATTCTGCCCACATGAGAGGCAGTTCCGCACCAATTTTTCTGCCAAGATAGCACACACATTGCTATGATCCCCAGGGACCCATCAGTGCCCCCTGGTGCAATATCTGACCCGCAGTAGAAAATCTGCGGGCCCAAACTATAAAAACTGCCCAAATGAGCCTGTTTTCCCTGCATCAGGGGATTATTCTGCCCGCGTGAGAGGCAGTTCTGCACCGATTTTTTCTGCCCAAATGGCACACACATTGCCATACTCCCCTGAGACCCATCACGGCCTTGTTTCGCAATATCTGACCCACGGCAGAAAATCCGCGGGCCAAACTATAAAAACTGCCCAAATGAGCCTGTTTTCCCTGCATCAGGGGATTATTCTGCCCGCATGAGAGGCAGTTCCGCACCGATTTTTCTGCCAAGATAGCACACGCATTGCCATACTCCCCTGAGACCCATCACTGCCTTGCTTTGCGATATCTGACCCACGGCAGAAAATCCGCGGGCCCAAACTATAAAAACTGCCCATATGAGCCTGTTTCCCTGCATCAGGGGATTATTCTGCCCGCGTGAGAGGCAGTTCTGCACCGATTTTTCTGCCCAAATGGCACACACATTGCTATGCTCCCCAGGGACCCATCAGTGCCCCCGGTGCAATATCTGACCCACGGTTGAAAATCCGCGGGCCAAACTATAAAACTGCCCATATTAGCCTGTTTTCCCTGCATCAGGGGATTATTCTGCCCACGTGAGAGGCAGTTCCGCACCGATTTTTCTGCCAAGATAGCACACGCATTGCCATGCTCCCCTGGGACCCATCAGTGCCTTGCTTTGCGATATCTGACCCTCAGTAGAAAATCCGCGGGCCGAACTACAATATTGTGTGTGCCATCCTGGCAGAAAAATTGCTGCAGAATTGCAGCTTGCCCGGGCAAACCCACCTGAAGTGCCGAGTGTCGGGTGTCTGGCCGACGGATCTTCTACCGTGGGTCAGATATTGCAAATCGCAAAGCAAGGCATTGATGGGTCTCAGGAGAGCATAGCAATGCGTGTGCCGTGTTGCCAGAAAAATCGCTGTGGAACTGCCCCTCACGTGGGCCAAACAACCTACAGTGCTCATATTTTGTAGTTTGGCCCGCGGTTTTTCTACCGAGGGTTGGATATCGCAAGCGAGGCACTGATGACTCCTGAGGGAGCATAGCAATGCAGGTGGTGTGTTGGCAGAAAAACCGGTTCCAGAACTGATATCGGCTGCAGATCTCTACTGTGGGTCAGATATCACAAAGAGGGGCATCAATGGGTTCCTGGGGAGCAAAGCAATCCAGGTGCCATGTTGGCAGAAAAATCAGTGTGGAATTGCCCCTAATGCAGGCAAAATGACTCTGGGAATTGGGCTTTTGGCAGGCAAATTTTCTGCCAGAAATTTGTAGCGAGGCAAATGTCTTGGGCAAAAATCTCTGTGGGTACGGAGGAGGTGTAGTGGAAAAGATGCCATATTCGGAGAAAAACTGGTGTGCAAATGCTTCAGATGCAGGCAAACAATGGGTGGTGGGGGGCGCGGGGGAGCTCGATGGGCGGGCAGGTGGGAAGGAGTGGGAGTGCAGGCAGTAAGCGGTGAGGACAGTGGTGTCGACGGTGGTGTCTTGATTTATTTGTAAATATATTCTCTTTGTAGGCTTGAAGATGTGCTGTTAAGCAACAGATCATGTTTACTGACCGACAGAGGCGTGCTGCTTCTGATCTCTTGCAGTTGAACCACTGCGCACGGTGTCGCGTGCCAATGTCCAAATTTTGGCTCGTGGGCGTTCTTTGTTTTCTCTTTGCAATTGATAAGAAATTTCACTGCATGGGCAGCGGGCCTTCTATTTAATCAAAACATCTGGTTTCAATTCCTGGGAAGCTCGACCCTGAAAGCTTAGACCAGGCGGTATATACAGGCACGCAGGTGCATATCCCACCGAGATTTTCTCCCTTGCTCATCTGCAATACCTACCAATGCTGGTCGTCCGCAGTAGGTCCATGTCCCACTCTTATGTGGCCTCCACAACATCTTTGCACATTCTCCTCAGAGCAAAAAACTGCTAGTAAATCACCATCGTCGAATGCTTCACCATTTTTCTTGACTGACCTATTCCCGCCAGATTTTCGACCGTGGGTCAGATATCGCAAAGCAAGCCACTAATGGGTCTCAGGGGAGCATGGTAATGTGTGTGCCATCTTGGCAGAAAAATCGGTGCAGAACTGCCTCTTATTGCGGGCAGAATAATCCCCTAATGCAGGCTAATATGGGCAGGTTTCGTAGTTTGGCCCGCGGATTTTCTGCCGTGGGTCAGATATTACAAAGCAAGACACTGATGGGTCCCAGGAGAGCATGGCAATGTGTGCCATCTTGGCAGAAAAATCGCTGCAGAATTGCAACTTGCACGGGAAAACCCACCTGAAGTGCTGAGTATCGGGTGTCTGGCCCGCGGATTTTCTACTGCGGGTCAGATATTGCACCGGGGGCACTGATGGTGCCCTGGGGAGCAGAGAAATGCGTGTGCTATCTTGGCAGAAAAATTACTACAGAATTGCAACTTGCGCGGGCAAACCCACCTGAAGTGCCGAGTGTCGGGTGTCTGGCCCGCAGATTTTCTATGCGGGTCAGATATTGCACGGGGGGGCAGGATGGGGTCCCTGGGGTGTCTGGTATGGCAATGTGTGGCTATTTTGGGCAGAAAATCGGTGCAGAACTGCCTCTCACGCGAGCAGAATCATCCCCTGATGCAGGGAAACCGGCTCATTTGGGCAGTTTTTTATAGTTTGGCCTGCAGATTTTCTACCGTGGGTCAGACTTGCAACGGGGGCACTGATGGGTCCCTGGGGAGCATAGTAATGTGTGTGCCATTTGGGCAGAAAAAATCGGTTGCAGAACTGCCTCTCCCGCGGGCAGAATAATACCTGATGCAGGGAAACAGGCTCATATGGGCAGTTTTTATAGTTTGGCCCCGCGGATTTTCTGCCGTGGGTCAGATATTGCAAGCCGGCCGATGGGTCCAGGGGTATGCAATGCGTGTGCTATCTTGGCAGAAAAATCGGTGCGGAACTGCCTCTCATGTGGGCAGAATAATCCCCTGATGCAGGGAAAACAGGCTAATATGGGCAGTTTTTATAGTTTGGCCCGCGGATTTTCTACCGTGGGTCAGATATTGCACCGGGGGCACTGATGGGTCCCTGGGGAGCATAGCACTGTGTGTGCTATCTTGGAAGAAAAATTGGTGCGGAACTGCCTCTCACGTGGGCAGAATAATCCCCTGATGCAGGGAAAACAGGCTCATTTGGGCAGTTTTTATAGTTTGGCCCGCGGATTTTCTGCCGTGGGTCAGATATCGCAAAGCAAGGCAGTGATGGGTCTCAGGGTGCATAGCAATGCGTGTGCCATTTCGGCAGAAAAATCGGTCCGGAAACTGCCTCTCACGCAGGCACCTTTTTCAGTGAAAAATGTCTGAGAACAAACAACATTTTTCACCGTACATTGTGCCGAAAAACTGAAATCTCCCAACCGGTGGATCGAGGCCATCAAGCGGCAACTCGCCATGCACAGCCCGAGTACCAAGAGAATAGTTGACATCCTGCTTCATATTGTCTCGCACCTGGTGTACATCTTGTGGAGCAT
>JARJCM010000755.1:0-23085 GCA_029233265.1 Mycena alexandri | reverse complement strand
ACTCGTACTCCGTTCGGTACATCGGGCAATATTGTTTCCGTATTCGCCTCGATATCGTAGATGATGGACTGGTTATTGGCTACCATGAACACTTTGCCATCGGGAAGAGCGAAAACACTACAAGAGGTTAACGAATTCACGTAGTTTTGTGAGAGGCTTACCGAGGGAAAAGATTAACCGGCAGACTACTCAAGGAACGCAGAAGGTCTTGGAACACCGCCACCTTTCTTAGGGAAGAACTCGAAACTGTTGACAGGATCTGAGATAATGTTGGGCGACTTTGAAATAGCGCCTTAAGTACAGTCATACTGGTGTTATAGAATTGCTGTAACTGGTGAGTTCCGCCGACGATCATCTGTACGGGTACTCAAAACAAGGAAACATCCTTTGATCGTATAACCTACCAATGATGCATCAAAGATTCTCAGCGACAAGGTGTACCTATTGGCAGCCCGTTATAAAGAACCTCATGTGAGAAAAGCCACGAACCACCGAGTTTCAGACAATTTCAGGTTGTCAAGATCTTCGAAAACAGCGCAGCCGATTCCGTTGGGGTCAGGGGATGGTGCAAACATACGCAGACCCATGCGCCCGTCGTAAGCACCAGTCTGGTTCAAGTCTGCAACCGATGGAATATTACCTCCGACACTGACCTAGTGCTCAACATCGTCAGACGAGCACAAAAGGGTTCGGGAAGTGACTCACCATGGTGCCGTTGCTAATTAAAGCCCCGGACGCGCAGAAAGAGTCAGTTTTGAGCTTCAAGGGCGTCGCCGTGTTAATTTCTAGATTCCAGAGAGCACCCCAGGCGACCTTGCCGTCGGGCGTCCTTAGCGGGTCGTTTGTGGCGCGGTCAAAAAAAAGGTCAACGTTGGGGACACGACAATTGCCTCCAGCCCGACGATTCCCAGTTTGCCCTTTTCCAGAAACTTCCAAGCTGGAGTGGGAGGGACAGCAGCTCCAAAGGACAGCATCGACGCAAGCAACAGGAGGGATCCTAGATGTATCATCTTCTCGTGCGGGGACACTGGGACCCGCTGAGTTTAAGAAGGACTCAGTAAGGATCCAAGCGAGAATATTCGACGTAGAATGTTAGGGTGAGAGTGAGCGAGAACCACGACGCATGACTGCTGACTAGCGCTGACTGCTTAAGCTTGCTTCGATTAATTCTGATTCGTATATGGGCTGTATAAGACAACGTCGATGTTCAACACGAGGAACATTTTGGATTTTCGCCAGGAGTCGACGGGGAGGTTTAACGGCGGCCTGACTTAAGTCAATTCAGCGGTCGATCCTCAAAGTTTTTCTAGGCTAACACCCTTCCGAGTCGAACGAAGAAGACAGCAGCACATCGGAGATCAAGAAGCCTGGGCTGACTCAGGCGAACGACGGTGAGGAGGGACTTGGCGGAGACTGTGGAATACAGTAGTATGTGAAATGTACGCGCACCGTCAAGACATTTCCCGTCTGAATGGCAAGATCACCGTACTGAAATGCAGCCGGCCTTCAGGGAGAAACGCCACGAGTCGGTGTAGGGCAACCACTAACGCCCGTGTATTCGAACCGGATTTCTTGGTCGCTGTCGGGGTTCAAACCGCTTTCAGAATACTGATCGGCGACTCGGATGTGGGCGCTTATTTCCAAAAGTCTTCCTAGAGCTGCGATGAGTGAATCCAAGAGTAATTCTCGCTCTCCAAATTCTGAATGAGTGGCATCTAACTTAAGCTAGTTCTTATTGGTGTTATCGGAGGCAGTGGGCTGTACCACCTCGACAATCTTACATTCGTAGTGGTGTCATCTCTCCATACCTGCCGTCGTTTCTCAGCTCCATCTGCAGCGAAAACAGTCAATCCAGAAACGGTCCGGTAATATTTATTCACTACCGCACTTCTAATGAATGTTCCATAGCCCTGGGGTTTCCCCTCGTCGCCATAACCATATCGCGTCTTCCATCTGGTACTCTTGTCGGTTTCCTGGCGCGTCATGGCACTGGTCCACACAATCTCGCCCTCGGCCGTCCCTGGACGCGCCAACATCGCCGCCCTCAGTCCCTCGGTTGCCCGCGCGATCCTTTGCGTTCTCTGCCGTCGGCTCTCCGCGAAGAAATCGCGCCCGGCGATTTCTGCCTTCCTTCGCAGATCATCGACCGCACCAAGGGGATCCGCGTCTCTAGCTTTTTCACTGGCAACATTGTTGCCCATGCCTCCTTTGCCGATCCATTTTCCAAGAAGCTCAGCGCGTGGCTCGAGGTCAAGGTCGCCGAGGCGCTCAAGAATGAGGGTCGGGACATCAAACTGCACGCGGGCAAGACTATTGTCTGTATGGGAAGGCCCGCAGTTTTCTACTCGGGCGGAGAGCGTAATGTATAGACAATGGGGCGGTGATTTAATTAATATGAGCTGTATCCCCGAGACGAAACTCGCAAGGGAAGCGGAGCTCAGGTAAATGAACCACTTTAAATAACTCCACTCGACCCTGACGGCGTATTGCAGTTATGCCTTGATCGCAACTGCGACGGACTATGACTCTTGGCGACCTTCCGAAGCCGGCGTCACTGCGGCAGACGTCTTCAAGACGCTCCAAGCCAACGCCGCCACCAGCAGATTTGTTGCCGCTTATGTGCTGGAAGAGTTGGCCACTGGTGTAGCCCGTCAGTTCCTCGTTTCGTCAGGTCTTCGCTGTTTCTGAATTTCGGAACAGAGGCAGACTTGATGTCGATTATCACCGAAGAAGAAGGCTCCATGAATTTCTCGATGATGCGGCGCTCCACTGCGGAACAAGATTTTCCTGAAGCGGCCCAGCAGCTGGCTTATATCCTGCCCAACTATTTTGGACCCTCCGCGAAGAAGGCATGAGAAGGCAATGAGAAAGCAGAGAAAATGTGCGTTGTATGACTCATTCCCTAACCTGTAATTTTTTTTGTCGCGATGCAATGTTGTTGTCGAAACGTGAGGTTGAGTGAACTGTCTTGCCACTGTCTCGCGTTGGCACCGATGGATTTTCGACGCGAACCCAGTCCTTGCCAGTCAGAGCGGCGCGGATGGCCGGCCCGACGTATTTGATGAATTTGATGAATTTGATGAACATCGATCAATGATTGTCGGCGTCGATCATACTGAATGTTGACTTGAGTCTTGTTGCGATACTACTTCTAGTACTTGCAACGCATTCCCGCCATCTCAATGCCTTCTCCCTGTTCGGTTTCTCTTGTTCTGAGACTCTTGTCCTAGGCAGATTGTTGCTCACTGCTATATCCACACTATTCAGAATCTTGCGGTCCTCTTCTCACGAAGCACACTAGCAATGGTTACCAGCCGCCTGAATCGTGCAACCTCCTTAGTGCCGACTGGCACCCTTCAAATCCTGCTACTACGGATATCAATCACCAACCCGGTGCCTTTTTTCGACTAACCGCACACCCAAAATACGCCTGAGCTTTTCTTGCGTGCAGAGATTCCAGTGGTCAGTCGGATACGTGGAGACAAATCCTGATATCTCTGTGGCAATTTGAATCGAGCTTTTAATGGAGTCGGCAACTCGCGAACCGTCTCGGTTAAGGGCCTTAAGGCAAATTGGGTTACCTAAAGGACCCGTACCTGCGCCAGATGCGGGCGTTTTTTCTTGGTACGCGCTTCCGTATCATTTTATGATCCCTAATGCCCTTAATATATTTACCCCCGACGTCCCTTGACAAGCAACTCTTTCCCCCTTCCTCCCATGGCTCGCTGGGTAGTCCTCCCTCTTCTGGCATGTTTCTTCTCTGGGGCGAGCTCGGCCACAATCGCGCCCAGAGTGTTTATCATTACCATGGTCAGGCAAAAATCCCTCGTAATCCTTACGAGCTAACTGCGATGAAATAGTTTTTCTTCAGAGGCTGCGGTTTGGTCTGGCATTCCCGAATTCAACGTTTTCGCCCAAAACATCACCGTTCCCGGGTTTTCGCCTCTCTTTCCGTCTGCCCACTGCACAGGTGACGGTTCAGTGTGCCTTCTCACCACTGGCCAGGCCGAGATTAATGCTGCCTCGACGATCTCATCCCTCCTGCATTCACAAACTTTCAACCTGACATGCACATACTTCCTCATCGCTGGCATTGCGGGAGTCAGCCCAAAGGTCACCACAATCGGCGCAGTGACCTTTGCGCGATACGCTGTCCAGGTCGCCCTCCAATACGAAATAGACGCGCGTGAGATGCCCGCGAATTTCGCGACCGGCTATTTCCCCCAAGGGTCCACCGGGCCCGGACAGTTACCTAGTGTTGGATGGTGGGATGGAACGGAGGTATTCGAGGTCAACGACGATCTTCGCCGACTCGCCGCTGGATTCGCCAGCGCTGCAACACTCAATGACACTGCGGGGGGCACAGGCCGCGCGGGCGTTGTACTCCAATTCGACGTCCTTCTCCGCAGGCGCGTCGGCTCCCAGCGTAGTCCTCTGTGATACCGCGACGTCGGACGTGTTCTGGAGCGGCAATCTCCTCGGCACGGCTTTCGAAAACACGACGCGCGTGTTCACGAACGGCGGTGCGGAATATTGCACGTCGCAGCAGGAAGATAATGCTACGCTCAATGCCCTCTTCCGCGGCGCCCTGTTCGGCCTCGTCGACTTTGCGCGCATTATCGTCATGCGTAGTGGGTCCGACTTTGACAGACCCTATCCAGGGCAGACTGTTCTGGACAACCTTCTAGGCCCTACACCGGGCTTCAATTCAGCTCTGCTGAATCTTCACCTTGCGGGCGTGAAGGTGGTCGAGGGGATCTTGAACGAATGGGACAGTAAATTTGTGCGGGGTGTCAAGGCGAGTAATTATATCGGGGATGTGTTTGGATCACTGGGTGGCTCTCCGGATTTTGGGCCCACAACACAGACCAGCGCTTAAAGAATCAGCGCTTGTGTACGAGGTTTATCTTACCTATGCTTTACGATTGTTGTAATTTTTAAGACTTGCGGTTTGTATAATTATGCTTAGAAACACTGCGTTCATTACACAAAATACATTTTGATAACGAGCAATGGGTGCTGAGTACAGGTCGGCCTCAGGGCGGAACGAATGCCACAAAAATTATAATACACTGGATATCATATTTGCAGGGGTATGTAGGTACAAGTACATACATGGTACATTCGACGGCGAAAGAGTTCATACATGGTGAGATTCCTCGGGTTTGGCGTTGGGTGTGAAAGCATCGTGCGTGGACGAATCATGATGCAGCCCGGGATTGAGCTCAATTTCATTCTCAGTTGGCTTGCTGCCTAACTGAAGCGTCGGCCATGTACCGGACGACCCGCTGTGAGTCGGAGCCGCCATTCGCAGTGTGGAGGGGATACCCGTCGCAGCGGCGTCGTCCAGTATTCCGCTTTTCATATGGGCAAGGACAACTATAGTGGTGGGGTAGAGTCCCTAACGATGCATGAGAGTCAGCATAAATTCATTTCGATTTCAGAAAGAAAAAAAACGGACCACGAGGACGCTGGAACAGTAGGAGTACATGGTGAAGGCGAAAGAGACGCCAGTTTTTGTCTCGATCCAGTTATGTACTCTGGGTATAGCGCCGACGAATTGTACCGCCTAGATCCGAGTTAGAGATGAGACGCAGATGGGAAAGGAGGGGTCATACAAAGAAGAGAAAGTAGAGTACACCAGACTCGACCAAAAGTAATAGTACATTCTCCACGGGCGACCTTCTTTGGCGAGTGGTACCTCGACTCGTCACGACGGCATTGCTCAACATTGGCCTAATAGCGCTGCGGAAGCTCCATGTGGTGAGCGCGATGAGGGTCGTGGCAACTGTTGTGGTCGCAAAAGCCGTCGCGTATGTTGCAATCTGTACATTTTTGCAGAAGGGTGGTTTCTGGAATGTCCCGACAACGATGTCGGACCCCACCGTGGCGACGCAGTACGTCAACATTAAGGTCGATACTAAGAAAATTCGGTAAGTCGATGGGACCAAAGAGCGGGAATCAAAGGCACCTAGGGAGCCGAGGAGTAAGGCGAGGGGAATGAGGATGACCCAAGGGCGGTAGTAGGATTTGAGGTTCCAGACGCGCCAGATGATGATCCCGTCTCCGACGAGGGACTGCGGAGATGTTGAGCAGGCTTTGTTCTGAGGTGCGCATACAAAAGTCTAACCATGTAGGAATACAACGCGTCGATTGCCGCAATCAAGGGAAATATAAAATTGAGCGCGTTGTCAAATCTCGCGTCGAGAGGAAGGTCGGGATCGCTGATGAAAGAGAGTTTCATCTCCATAATGAAGTTGGCCATGTCCATGCACCAGAGGATGATAGAAATAGTGAACATGAAGAGGAGAGCGAGCATGGTGAGCAGAGAGGATCGCTGCCGCCACCGGCCCCTGCCACTATTGAACGCCTGAGTTATGGCGACAAGATATTCTTGAATAGTCAGCGTACAGCAAGACAAAACTGGCTTTCAGCATCACGGCGCCATAGATAGCTAAGACCGCAAATTTAGGAAGCGCGGTAAGTATTCGAGAGGTAACTCACTGAGCAGGAGCGTCTCGTTCGAAATGGCGACGAAGCCCTGCACGAGATCGAGGCCAATTGCCCGCAGCGTTGTGATCTCTTCGGGGGTCATTTGGGGGCAATTTGCGAGGTGCTGACGGCAACATGAGCGTTCAAGGCATGGGATTCATATATGTTGGGTGTTGATCCAATCAGCGGCGAAAAGAACGCCAATCAGACATCGAGGAGGAGGATAAGTAAAGTGGGATCGGAGATGATCCTAGACGATCTCTTCCGCGCATATAGCAAGCTGATATGACAGCATTCGAAAGAGATTTTCCGACTAAACATAGCACTTGAAGAGTTCGCTCAAAAATAGCCGTGCAAGAGATATTGCTTCCAAGCCTCCTCCCCGACCCCACGTTCCTTTCCTCCAATATCTCTGGCGCTGAAAACCGAATGTATTAATTTATTGGCTTTACCTGATAAGGCGAAAGCAGGATAGCGATCTCCTGATCCTGAAAGGAACGTTACCAGTCAAGCTCAAGTGCATGGGACCAAGGCCCAAGGCGTGGGGGTGAACCTGGATTGGAATCGACATATGCACGGAGAGCCGTGGATAAGAAAGAGAGAACAACCAACGAAATCTGGCAGATGTTCCGTGCCAGGAAGAGCCATCTTTGCATCTATCAACCTCAGATAATATCTTTAAAGCGTCCAGGAGTGGCTCGCCACTGCTCGAGGAAGTTCCTGCGACGTCCGAGATAAATTCCCCGCGATGGCACCGATGGACACTCAATGGATATCAAGGAGCAGTGGGGTGGTTAGCTGTTGGAATCAGCGTACTGTAGTTGAAGTGGACTCCAAAGAATAGCCCCGCGGACTTCGATTTGGAGTTAAGTCCGGTCAGATAAAAAGAGGATTAAACCTCAAAGGGAGGGGTGAGTATTTATTAAATCTTCTCGCATCTTTGTAGACCGACCATCCCGATTGAGGACTGCATAAACCAGCGGTAGGACTTGATACCCAGGTAGATGGGGAAAGATTCCGCTTTCAATCCGGAATCCCAGGGCCTTACGCGTCCGCACCTCAGCCAATAAGATGGATTCCGTCCGGCTGGGCTGGGAAAGGATTCCTCACGGCAAGCCTCCCGGCGAACGGAATCTAACCCCGACGTAGATTGCCATTGTCGTTGAGATTCCCGTCCTCGTACGACTCGAACTCTTCCCGGCTGGGCAGCGCATCGTAGAACCAGCGCTCAAGGACGTAACGCTGGCCGTGCGTCGGGTACTTGTCGGTTGAGTCCGCTTTCGGCGAGGATGGAACAGGAGAGGGCCCATGGATGAGGGCGTACAGAGCGCCGGCCATGCGAGATGAGTGTGACTGCGGGTGCGTGAGTTTAAGGTTATCGTAACGAAGGAAGAGAAGAGCGGGGAGCATACGTCGTAGTTCCACCTCCATGTCTTAACTTCCGCACCGGGGCGAGACTGGGAGCGCTGGTGTGCGTGCGGGAGGAGTGAGCCAGGTGTGAGTGGCGGGAGGTGCCCGAATTCGGGGAGGAAGGCGACGTTTGAGCGTAGCTCGAGTACGCGGATCGCGAGCTCGTGTGGGTGGCGCGGGTTGTGCGTCGGCTCCAGGGTCGCGAGGGCAGACCCTATAGATAGTAATGAATGGAAAAAGGAAAACAGCCGAGAAAAAGCCATACCATACCGCGCAACGGCAGGGTAAACCTCACACCGCAAAAGAGAGTTGGGACCAGGGACGAGGAGAACCGTCGGTGCGCTGAGATCAAGAGGCCACGGCTGGCCCACGGCGTGCACCACCGGCAGCGCTGGCGCAGGTTTATTATGGAAGGCCGCATGGCACGCAGTGACCTCGGGGAACGAAACCAGATTATCGCGGAGGAGACTCTGCAACACGGGAATACCGTTCCGGCGTACAAGACTCGCGAGCGGGATAGTCCAGGGGAGGCCTGACAGAGTGAGGAGGTCAAAACCCTCAGCGAAGCCTGCTAGCGAGGGAGTATGCGTGCAGCGAAAGCGGAGACCGCCGGAGAGCGGGACGCGAGGGTACGGGGACGTGATAATGCAGGAATCCGCGCATATGCATGTCGCGGCGCGTGTACGGCGAGTCCGCCGCGCGAAAAGTCAGATAAAAAAAAGGAACCTGCATCCCATGGGTGGGGTAGTGTCCGTGTACATCTAGGTATACCATTAGAGAGCGCGGAACGTCGATATAGTCAGAGACGCGGAGTCGCGTTGGGTCGAAGCCAGATATTCGTAGCACATTGGTCGCCCGTGGCCAGTTCCTGGTTTAGCCTTGTCATTGATTCCTGTGGCGATAGTGGACATTCTCAACCAACCCAACCATGCCCCCATCCTTTTTGCGGGCCCGGTAATTGCGTAGCTTGTTCACCGTTGGACCAATGGCGCGCCTGTGGTGGACGAGAGACATCAAGCGTTCACTTCCGAATGCGGAAATTCCGACGCGTTTGTTGTGAACGACCAATGCATCTTCACAAAGTACTGCGAGACTACCGATGACTTTGCCACGAGTGTGGTATAAGAGGGATAGGGACAGGTGGGTGCTTGGTGGTCGATCGAAGTCGAAGGGGCGTCACTGACTACAACAACGTTCAAACCTTACAGGCATGTAGTTTCGTTCAGAGCACTAAACACGCCCAACAGCATTTCAACCTGACTCTTCCCTGCAACTTATTCCATTCGATATAAAATAAACTAACGATATACATTGCTTGAACCCCCTTTCATTGTTCTCGTTGTGTAATTCAGGGACGCCTACTTCGTGAACCTGGGAACAGCACCGACACCTTTGCCTTTGTGGTTTGACCCGCCCTCTGCTGGCTGCAGCCTTTCACGATCAAGACCTGGCCCTGCAGCATTCTCGCGGCGATTCTCTGGCGGCACCCGCCTCTCGCGGCTTTCGCTACCGCCGCTTGGATCCCCTTGTCTCATAGAAGGCCTGTCACGATTCGAGCTACTCGTCGACGGGGGACGCATCGACGACGCAAGAGGGCCCATCGCAAGCTGCGAAGTCGAAGCCTGGTTTCCTGGATTTTGTGGACGAGGTCCACGGCTGTCAACCCCGCCTCCGGATCGGCGGGACATCGCAACCGAATTGCTGGAGCCCTGCCTGGCGTGGTGGGCTGGCAGCGACGTCGTACGTGGGTTGCCCTGACCTCCGCCAGACGCCGAGTGGGAGTAGCTTGTGCGCGATGTTGCAGAGTGGCTGGATCCCGCACTGCCTAGATACCGCGCCAGGCCCTTCAGTATATATTCCTCCTCTGCTGCCGCTGATTCTGAACTTTGAACCGCCCCTTTCTTTGCTGGCGCGAGCCGACTGAATTCACCTCGTGCGGTTTGTGATCCCCCACGGTCGTAAACCGTCCTCTGCCGCTGCTTCGTCGGAGCTGTACCAACCTCTGATTGGACCGCCGGCTGTCCAATCCGAGACGGAAGTCTAGCAGAGGCAGTGGGCTGCACGTCGCCGTCGTGCATGATCTTCTGGCCATGGACGCGGCGTGAGGTATCAAGAGTTCCAGGGATCACCCATGAGTCGGCAACTCCCGTGTGGTGAACCTTCCTCTGCGACTGCTTCGACGGAGCCGTACCAACCTCTGATCGGGTCGCAGGCTGTCCAATCCGAGGCGGAAGTATAGCAGAGGCGGTGAGCTGTACTTCGTCGTTGTCGCGCATGGTCTTTTTGCCTCTGCCCCACATGGGCGCGGGGCGAGGTATCAAGAGCCCCAGGTAGCGCTCCTAAGTCGGCATCCTGAGGTGATACGGCTGATCTTCTTCTTTTCCGGATCACCTCAGACTCCTCCCTGGGCGGCGGGGTTTGAGCCCACTTTCAGCTGAGGCAAACCAGGTCCCACGCCCCTTCGAGGCCTCGGGAGCTTCGGAGCCTGGCCAAGTTGAGAGACCTAGATTTCGGTCCAGAGGCTCGCCGGCTTCAGGAGAAGCACTGTCCCGGGGTACTGGCGCTGAAGCAACAGCTCTGGAAGGATCCAGAGGGTCTTGCAGAGTTGAGTTTTCATCCGTCCGCTGGCTTCGTTCTGCGTCCGTCGGCCGGTTTGGTTCTGGTAGAGCCCAGATTTGGTACAAGTTGAAAATATCCACAATCAACCCTTCAGTGTCGTGGGCTATCAACTCTGCGCTCTGAGAAACTGTGAGCCTTGTGAGCTCTTTGCCTGCATGCCAGATGGCGCAAAGCGGATTGGCGTGGGTTTTGAATTCGAAGATTGGAAAATGGATGTGCATATTCGTCGTAGATCCCAGTGCTATCATAGTTCACTGTATCACTTGCTTTTACAATGCGGTGCCGAAATATGTGCCGGTGGGGGGTCGATGTCCACAGGAAGAAGTCTAAAAGTCCAACCTCCGTCGGGAATGACTGAGAACTAGCCGGACGTTAAACTTGGATACGGTATAAAATTTGCGAAAGACTCACAGCGTCAAAAGGCGAGGCCGACATCGAATCCTCTGCGTCAAATGCTAAGCATGCATCGAGAGCCCGAGTGATCACTGCTTTCTCCGGTACAAGCAAGAGTTTGTTGTTATCCATCATATAGTGGTGGTCTAGTGACGCTGCAAGGGACCAGGCCGAGTTCAAATCAGCGCAAATGGAAACAGCGATAACTGACCCTTGACAATATTTTGTGGCCCATTGAGGTCAAACACTGGACGGCAACCCCAGAGTTTGGTGAGCCGGGCCACCTTCACCGACTCGAGTTTAGAACATGAGTGAATTGGATGGGCTCAAAGAACACACTTGAGGCCACGATGTACTTCTTGCGACGAGATGGCAGTAATTAAGCACGCTGTCCTGGGTGATGAGGCAACGACTACTTGGGAGTTGACATTCTTTGATCAGATCGTCGACCGCCTTCTTCTCTGTGTCACTGAGAAGTGGATGTCCATCATGGTATTGAATGACACGGTGGGCGTCGGTAGTCGCGTGCGGAGTATAAGGCCTACTCGATGGTTTATATGGGCTTGAAGTGGGTGGACCACCGTAAGGATCCGGAGATCCAGTTTCACTGTCAAGGCGCGGTGGCGAGATTTTTTGTTTGCTTTGAGTAGTACTAGAACGGAGTGTGTTACGCCGACCAACTGAGTTATCGCCTTCTGAGGCTGAAGGATTGGAGGGCTTTGCTGTCCGAGGGTTCGCTAAGGACATGGTGGCAACAAGAAAACAAGGGAGAACAAAAGGAAAGAAAACAGGGGTATGTGACAGTCGCCATCTGTCACACTGGCATCCAAGCGCGCATGACTCGTGATCGTTCCATTGTTTTGAGAGTTCCCACGACACTTGCCTCTTACCATGACCACTTCAGTGCCACTCAGCGCTCTCGCCACCTCTCCCGACGACACCAGCACGAAATTGAGCAAGAAGTTTCTGTTCTCCCAGGTCGAGGGCTACTTGGTGCGCATTAGATTATCTTTGCATTCTTCATTTTAATAAGTTTTGAGCAGCACCGTCAAATAGAATACTTGTGGGAATGGAGATACATACTATCGATCCAACCCACGAGCGCAGTGTCATTCGCAGTAAATTGTCGTGTTTTGATGCATGCAGACGTGTAACGACCCTACAGTTCGTAAATCTATGGAGACTCTGCCCAAGGGCAGTTGGACCTTGGTCCCGACGGAAGAGACATTGGCTGCTATGCAGGCTCTGCAGGTACACAATTACACGGTGCCTGTCTCTGAGCGAAAATCATTTCTCGCCGTGAGCCACCTCTGAGCTCTCTTACTCCGAAGTTGACTGGGAACAATTAGGAATTTCCGGCAGCAGAATACGAATACATGTTCGTTCCTCTGTCCACGGATGTCGACTTCTTCATACTCGAACCTGGACGGACGCCTCAGCGACTCAGCGCACCCTACGATAACTTTCCTCGTGTTACATCATCCGTCAACCCCTTCTTCGTTACGTTCTACTCGCGGCTGAAGATTCATTCATTTCGTGCTTCGGCGTCTCCAACATGGAACCGGCTCTTTGGCACCATAATGGTGGCGTGGTGCTCCTCGGTTGTCCCTGAAGAGTTCCTCCTCAGTTGCTACCCCCGAATCACTGATTTCCGAGTCCGGCGACGAATCTGAACCCGACCCAGAGCTCCATTCGAAAATCCGGCAGCGACGAGACGGTGATGACACCAATCGACGAGGGGTCCGTCGCCCGTCCCAGAGAAGGAGTCGTTTGTGAAGACCTGGGTGAAGCACCGGCGTCGGGACTCATACCGAGTGTACGAGCGTCCTACACTCAGCAGCCCATCACCGTGGCCGCCTGCGCCACGGGAAGAGCGAGCGAGGGCGTTGAGGGATGCCGTCCAAGATGTATGCGTCTTGGCACAGAGAAAACGGAGCGAGGGAGGAATTGCACGCGGCGCTTTTTTAGAGATCCGCTACCAAAGCAGATGATCTCTTAATTGCTTGCAGGAACTGGAATGTATCTACCTAGCAATGTATTTTCATCCACACGATTTCAGTCTTTTCAGCTTTTCAGTCTCACCATTCGAGCCAGCTGCTAATTGCGGGCCGACTGCCGCGTCTGGCATCAGAGGAAAGCATAGCCAAACAACGCGTCGCGTTTTCACCCAACTACCACAATGGCCGTGCCACTTAGTGCTCTCGCCGCCTCTCCTGACGACACCAGCACGAAATTGAGCAAGAGGTTTCTATTCTCCCAAGTCGAGGACTATCTAGTGCGTACCAAATTATCTCTGCATTCTCACTAGCCTGATGAGTTTTGAGCAGCACCGTCAAATAGAATACTTGTGGGGGAATGGAGATACATACTATCGATCCGACCCACGAGCTCAGTGTCATTTGCAGTAAGTTGACCTGCTTTTGACGGATGTAGACGTGTAACGACCAAGTTCAGTTCGAAAATCTATGGAGACTCTGCCCAAGGGCAGTTGGACCTTGGTCCCGACGGAAGAGACATTGGCTACTATGAAGGCTTTGCAGGTACACAATTATACTGTGCCGGTCTCTGAGCGAAAATCATTTCTTGCCGTGAGCCACCTCTGATACTCTCTTGCTCCCAAGTTGACTGGGAACATTGTAGGAATTCCCGGCAGCAGAACATGAATACATATTCGTTCCTCTGTCCATGGATGTCGACTTCTTCGTACTCGAGCCTGGGCGGTCGCCCCAGCGATTCAGCGCACCCTACTACGACAACTTTCCTCGTGTCACGTCGTCCGCCAACCCCTTTTTCGTTGCATTCTACTCGCAGCTGAAGATTCGGTCATTCCGTGCTTCGGCGTCCCCAACATGGAACCGGCTCTTCAGCACCATAACGGTACCGTGGTGCTCCTCGGTTCTCCCTGAAGATTTCCTCCTCAGTTGCTACCCCGAATCACTCATTTCCGAGTCCGGCGACGAATCTGAACCCGACCCAGAGCTCAAACTCCATTCGAAATCCGGTAGCGACGAGACGGTGTTGACACCAGTCGACGAGGGTCCGTCCCCCGTCCCAGAGAAGGAGTCGTTTGTGAAGACCTGGGTGAAGCACCGGCGTCGAGACGCATACCGAGTGTACGAGCGTCCTACACTCAGCAGTCCATCGCCGTGGCCGCCTGCGCCACGGGAAGAGCGAGCGAGGGCGTTGAGGGATGCCGTCAAGATGTATGCGTCTTGGCACAGAGAAACGGAACGAGGGAGGAATTGCACGCGGCGCTTTTTTAGGGATCCGCTACCAAAGCAGATGATCTCTTAATTGCTGAACTGGAATGTCTATGTATTTTTTATCCTCGAAAATAACGTCCGCACTATACATATATACAATAAATAATACAACATCTTACATCGAATCAGCCAGAGCACATGAGGCACTCCTCCTTTTCTCGAGCGCACATAACATTTGCGCCTCTGCCAGTCGCGGTCCTTTAATTTTTGTAGCGCAGCCGCAAAGTCGGGATCCTCCAGTGCCATCTGAGCGAGCATAACATCAGTGTCGTCCTCACCACCCGGGGACGCCAGTGAATCAGGAGTCACGGGCTCGATCGCCACAGCAGGCTCGCGGCCGCGAAGGGGTGTTAGCGGGGCGGGCGACTGATCCCGCGTGGACGCCGCAGACAACGGCGGCGACGGCAGCGCGGCCTTGAACGGCCGAGGACAGGGTCGGGGCGCCAGTAAGGACAGCAGCAGCGGCCTTCGTCGCTTTCGCGGTCGCATTCTGCGCCTTGGCCGTGTTCAGGACGCTCTGGTCGACGGTGAACTGGATCGCCTGCGCCGCCGGCTTGGTGCGCAGGTAATACATGCCTGTCTTCAGCCCGGCCTTCCACCCATAAAAGTGCATGCTCGTCAGCTGCCCGAGCGTCGGCGCCGGGAGGTGAACGTTGAGGCTCTGGCTCTGGCAGATAAACGCCCCGCGGTCGGCACAGCTCGAGGATCTTCTTCTGGCTGATCTCCCAAACGGTTTTATAGATCGCCTTGACGTCGTCGGGGATGCTAGGGATGTTCTGCACGGAGCCATTGTGCGCTATGATCATATTCTTCATGTTGTCGTCCCACAGGCCGAGCTCCACCAGCTCGCGGAGGAGCCACGGGCACACAACCTGGAACTCCCCGGAGAGACGCGGCGCGTGTAGATGTTGCTCGTGTACGGCTCGAAGCACTCGTTGTTGCCCAGATTTGGCTCGTCGACGCGGTGGGCATCGGCGCAGTCACCAACGAGTTCCGCAGCCCCGTCTTCGCGATCTTGGCCTTCAGCGCGTCCCAGTCCCACAGCGAGCTCGGCGTGACATTCCACAGGTCGAACTGGAGCTGTCCGAGAGACGCAGGGCTCCCCTGGAACGTCTCATACGCGCCGTCCTTCTCCGCCATCTCCGCGCTAGCCTCGAGCGCGCCGTGGTAGATGGTCTCGAATATCTGCTTATTAAGCTCCTTGGCGGCGGGGGAGTCGAATGGCAAGCGCAAGCACTGGAACGTATCGGCCAGACCCTGCACACCGACACCGATAGGGCGGTGGCGCATGTTCGAGCGACGTGCTTCAGGAATGGGATAGTAGTTGACGTCGATAATCCGATTCAGGTTGAACGCAACGACTTTCGTAATGTCGTGCAGTTTCTGGAAGTCGTACTTTCCACCGGAGATGAAGCTGGGGAGAGAGACGGAGGCAAGATTGCACACGGCGGTCTCATCTGGCGAGGAGTATTCGATGATCTCTGTGCAAAGGTTGGAAGACTTGATCGTTCCCAGATTCTTCTGGTTGGATTTCGCTATAACGGTGGTTAGCCAAGGTAAACAGAAAAAAAAAAGGTGTCGACATACAGTTGGCCGCATCCTTGTACAACATGAAAGGAGTGCCGGTCTCGATTTGCGCCTCAAGGATCGCATACCAAAGCTTCTGAGCAGGGATGGTCTTGCGCGCACGACCCTCCTTCTCGTATTTCTCGTAGAGCGCCACAAACTCCTCGCTGTGCACTTCATGCAGACCCGGCGCCTCGTTCGGGCAGAACAGAGACCAATCTCCGTTCGCCTCGACGCGCTTCATGCTATGGAACACGATTCAGATTCATGACAGATATGAATAGCTCCGTCCACTCACAAGAGATCAGGAATCCACAGAGCCAAGAACAAATCGCGCGCGCGCATCTGCTCCTTGCCGTGGTTCTTCCGCAGGTCGATGAACTCGAAGATATCTGCATGCCACGGCTCGAGGTAGATCGCGAACGCGCCCGGCCCGTTTCTTTGCCGTGGTCGACATACCGCGCGGTAGCGTCGTATGCCCGCAGCATGGGCACAATACCATTAGAGTAGCCGTTCGTTCCGGCGATGTATGAACTAGCGGTGGTGTAAGGTTAAGAACGGCCGGCGAGGGAAGAAGACACGCACCCAGTAGCACGGATATTGTGGATGTTGAGACCAATGCCGCCGGCACTCTTGCTGATCATAGCGCAGTTCTTCAGCGTGTCGTAGATGCCCTCGATCGAGTCGTCTTTCATGCAAATGAGGAAGCACGAGCTCAGCTGCGGGTGCGGTGTCCCAGCGTTGAAGAGCGTCGGCGTCGCGTGCGTGAAGTAGCGCTCGGACATGAGGTTGTAGGTCTCAATGACGCGGTCGAGGTCGGAGCCGTGTATACCGACGGCCACTCGCATTATTAAATGTTGAGGCCGCTCGACGACGCGGCCGTCCAGACGGAGGAGATACGACCGTTCCAAGGTCTTGAACCCAAAGTAGTTGTAGTTAAACTTCGAACAGTCAGCTGCGAGTCAAGGTGCGTTCAACGAGCCTCACGTCTCGTGTGTATAATTGCTGCGTCTAGAGTTGCAGCGTTCGCAGTGACGACGTCGTATGTCTCTTGCGAGATGAGCGCCGCGCGTTTACGGGTCTTGGGGTTGACTGGACGACACGCGTCAAAAGGGCGGTAGGAGCAGAAGGAGGGCAGCTCACCGAAGTTGTACAGATCCGTCATGACCTGCGAGAAACTCTTTTCGTCTCTTTGTGCAGATTTGAAATGGCGATGCGAGCGGCGAGAATCGCGTAGTCGGGGTGTTTGGTGGTGAGATACGCGGCTGTCTCAGCAGCGAGATTCTATCCAAGTGTGAGTGTGAGGCGGCGGGAAAACACGCGACAAGCAAACGCGTACATCGAGCTCCATCGTCGTGATGCCATTGTACACGCCGGCGACGACTTTTTGAGTCACGCTGGTGGGACGCGTCGTCAGCGCAATAAGACGACGCTAGACAGCACTCACTCTTGCGGAATCACGTAGTTTTTGTCGAGCCCATAGATGAACTTGTCGATCCTGCTCGTAATCTGAAAAAAAGTTGGTATAAGGGTGCAGAGACGCGTCAAAACAGCGTACCTTGTCAAACATGATCTTTTCCTTTCGTCTGGAGGAAGGTAATGCATGAGTATGGTCCAATAATGCGCGTTTCAACGCGTCAGACGCGCTACATACCCATCTGAAGGTAGGGTCAGTAAACCTCAAAACGCGTCGCAAAGTACACTGAGACTGACCTCGCTTGTATACGAATGCCATTGTGGATGAGGATGGAAGGGGTGAAGTGGGTCGTGTGCGAGGGCGGGAAGAAAGGAGGATGGATGAAAATCTGAGATCAGTTTGCAGCTATTTACGTGTCGAGTCATCGGATCAATGAAGCCGCGAGAGTTCCCATAGGCCAAAAGTTAATCGAGAAATCTCGGATTGAAGCGACAGTAAAGTAAAGTACATTAGGTAGGTCATACATTTATAAGATAATACACTGGCCAGATCTACTCAACCGCCTCCATACAATTCTCGTCAAGGAACATCGAAAACATATCGTCTGCGACCTGGACGCACAATTGGTCCCTCATAGCATCTAAAGTCGAGTCCATGTCGAGCGCGAACAGACTGCTATCGAAGAGACCGCAATGGGGCATCTCACAGTCTTCCCCCAATTTTCCCCCAGGCTGCAGGGACTCTCCGTCGCATCGCTGGCGTATTGCGATGGAATCCTTCGGACATGGCATAATGCAGTCGCGGTCACCGTCGTTTCGCGAGGACTTGCACTCCCGTCGCCGCAAAAAGCCGGGCAATCGTTGCGGCTCCGACGGATACTTTTCGCAGAGCTGCCCGGCACAGGGTCGAGAACATGACCCTTGGTCCACCCGTATGACCTGGCCCTGCAGCGTCCGGAGCGTTTCGTCCTTTAAGAAGGCGCCCCGACCCAGATTCGGCGGTGGCCGAGCCTTGGGGCATTCCGCCGCTAATTTTGTTTTCGGCCGCGCGCACATCGTGACGCTGTATGGTTTTGATCGCTCTGCCCGCAGATGGCGCATCTGGCTGCGCGGGGAGTCGAGATAGAGTGGGAATGAAGAGGGTAACCGCGCCATGAGCGCGGAACGGGCATCGGCTGACTCCCTGGGCTGGCGGCGGGACTCGTGAGGGGAGGGCATTATTATCGCGGAGTTCAATGAAGGGGATGGATGGCTGGTATTGGTGGCGCAAGAAGAAGAAAAAGAGAGAAGGTTGCCTTCTGTAGTGCCCGTCAAGGGAATGCCAGCAGAGTGAGTTCTTGTACTCGGTGCGCATGGCGCATTATAAGACTTTGCCGACTCTTTGTACTTTTCATCACAATACGCTTTGAAATCTTTGTACACGCCCGCCCAATCACAAAACGAATGGTGGCCAAAGCGGAAAGAAAGACAGCATCGTGGCGGCCAGATAAGAGTGATGGCTCGAGGAATCGAAGTCGAACATGAGGCCAATGTCCCGGAAAACAACAAAGTCGGGAGTAAGTGTTGGTGCAGCGGGAGAATGGCTGAAGCAAATGCCTTGAAGATTCGTTCAACCGTCCAAGAAAAAAGGAGGTCGTCCACAGTCTCGAAAGCCGTCACAGTAGTGTTGTTCGCCAGGGCCGTTCGCTATTATGCATATCAGCGCAAGGTCCGTCCCAGGCCTTCGCCACCGTTACCCAAGCGCAGCCCCCACCTGGCCTTAAGTATGCTGCCGTCTAGCTCAGCTGCGAGTCGGCTGGGTATCAGTGACAATGAAGCGCGAGTGAAAGAAGTGAAAGCGCGATCATGTGCCACTCTCAGGCTTCAGCTTCGCAGGCTCGGAGTACTACTAGTACTACTACGCGTCCAAGTGCTTCAAATAATCGTAAAATATCTTGAACGACGCCCGAGCTCTTGCCTTTTCCTCATGGTTTTTTTTCTGGAAACCCCACATAAATAAACTACGCAAAAACGATCTTCTTCCCCTGGCTGGGCACAATCGCGCCCCCCGAGCCGCCCATCTTTTCCTTGAGCGCCTTCTTCGCGGCCCACGACGGGTGCAGACCGGCATCCGCGGCAGCAGCGGGTTTTCCTCGTCCCAGGCCCCGCCCTTGCCCTTGACCTGGGGCTTGTGCGGGTCTCGCCTGCCCGTGCCCTTGCGGCGGCGCGCTTGCCTGCCCCTGCCCAGACGTACTCCCCCCACCGCGCGCCGCCCACCCACCATCTGCGACCTGCGCACTCTCCGTCCACCGCCCCTTACCCCTCCCCTTCCCTGCTCCATTCCCATTCCCACTTCCATTGGGAGTAGCCTCCCCCGCCGCCCTCCGCGCCTCCCACTTGGCCTTGACGGCAATCTGCACCTTCGCAGCCTCCTCCGCCTCCTTCTTCTTGTGGTTCGCCCCCCGACCGAATTTCTTCTCCCAGATCCTGAATGCGCGTTAGAAAATAATACAGAGAACGAAGAACGGAGAAAATGACTCACGCCCGGCGCGCACGCTGCCCCCGCCGATTCTTACGCTCACCACCTGCATCCACATCCACGTCCTCCTCAAAGTCAGAGTCGGACGACCCGCCGCGGATGTACCCCACCGCCAACGAGGGCAGGAATTGCGAGCTGCTCGTCGTCGCGGGCGTGGATTTCGTTGCGGGCGCAGCCTTTGTTTTTGCTGACGGCTTTATTGCAGCGGCGGCGGCAGAAGCTTTCTTTTTTGAGGGAGGCGGTGCGGGTGCGTCAGAGTGCACGCTGCCCGACTCCCATCCGTCGTCGTCTTCACCATCATCTTCATCAGAGTCTGCGCGCACGCTCCCGGACTCCCAGCCTGCTGCATCTGCGCCATCCTCCTCCTCCTCCTCCTCCTCCTCGTGTTCTGCGTCCACTTCCGCTTCATCATCTTCACCCTCATCCTCCGCCTCCCCCATTTCAATCCCCACCTTGAGCCTCAGTCTTCGGCGGGAGTAGCACCGCTCTCAAGCCCGCGATGGCCTCCGAGACTGCCGCTCCGAGCGCACGGTGACTAAACAGGCGCGCTTGGACCTTTGAGTTTGGTGTGGGCGGGGCAATAGCGGGAGCTGCAGTAGAACATTAATATGGTCGATTATTGCCTGAGGCGAATGGACGCACGAGGGAGCTCGCGTGCAATGGCTGCACAGGCGGGGGCGCTGTCAGCAATATGGCGGTCTTTGAGGAGGCGTGTTCGAAGGGCCGTTGCGCCAATAGCGTCGGGGTCGATAGTCTGCGGTATATTTGAAAAAATAAATTACACAGGACGATAAATCGCGGACCTTGAGCTCCTCTAGCTCCGCCTCGAGTACAGCGACCTCAGGCGTCGCCGGGTCCTTTTTCCTATCCACAATTCTTCTTCAAAAGATAAAACAACGGCCGAGACGCCAACGCACCGCAAACCCTTCAGTTTCTTCACGACGCGCTGGGTCTCAAACGTGCGCGCCTTCTTTGCAGCCTTGCGCACCTCCTTGAGTTCATGGTGCTGCATACACGCATGAATAAGCCTCCCAGTGAAAAAATAAGGAGGAAAAACGTGCGAGTTTACCAGCGAGTTTGGTTGCGGGGTCCTTCGTGAAAGTGCTCAGTATAAAGTGCAATGTATAGGAAGAAAATGAACCTCTGCTGTTGTATCTGGGCGTTTGCGTTTTGTGCCGCGGGGAGCAGTCGACGTCGAGGCTGCGTTCATGGTCGTTTGCGGTAGAGAGAAAATTAACCGACGTCCATCTGCCGGGCCGTCATAATTATGCCGGGCCGCCGCTACAACTGGTTGACTTCAAGTTGACTTGTGGTTTGGAGGCCAGCGCGAGGTAAATAATTCCACTAAGTAGCAGCATTGTGAACATTTCGACGGATTAAACAAATTTCTTTGGTTCAACGGCTCAACGCAGGGCTGAGTCTTCTAATTAGGTTTGGCGAACAGCGCTTCTGGATATCACCCACGACGACGCGGGCACTGGAGGACATAAACGCCGTGATATCACAAAAACTCAAGTGGATTCAGCTTTTAGAATCACCATCATCAAGATTATTACTCGGAAGCTACGAGAAATAAAAGGAGTCAGAGTCTTGGCCCCGAGCACGCAGGGCTGCCGCAGGTGCCTGTGCCCGTTGCTCCGCCTCCTGTACTCGTTGCTGCGCCCACTGCCGCGCCGTTGCCGCCTCCTCCTTTGCCGCGGCTGCTGCCTCACGCTCCAATACTGCTATGCAACACTGTGTTCATTCGTCCCGGACCTGCAGGCGCATCGTGTTGAATAGGCCAAGGTTCTATCAATAGCATCAGTGCCTGTGGCTTTTCATCCTGGGACAACCTGCAATATCGATGTCGAGTTCCTGAAGGAATTTTTCCGTCTCCTGTTCACCCTCGGCGTTCGGAGCATCCCTCACCTCATTTTTTTTTTTGTTGATATCGGTCGCGTTCAAGTTTTTGAACAAGATACGACCAGTCGGGGATCAAGAGTGAGAATTTCCAGTATTTGCGCCGAAGCAGACGAATCCTGGAGTCTCCAGGGGGACCAAATCGTCGGACGAAGAAGAGGCAAATGTACATCTCCGACGGAAATAGGTGTTATACCGGTCTGGTAGAGATTCGTCCTGGCCCAGATTGCGGCCGCACCTAGTCTCTCAGAGGCAGAGTAGATCGAATGAACCTTGCTGCCTCAGATATGCGTTGGTATCTTGAGCTCGCAAAAGTTTGCGCCGGCTCCGAATTCCGGCTAAGTAAAGCCGTGAAGTTGTAGGGAATGAATACCCGCTGTATACAAGAGCCCGAAGCAAGAGCGCGTTTGTTCACGAGGCAATTTTTGGACAGGTCACAGCTCCGGGGAGGAGGGTCCATATATTTTGGCGTGGATTAGTCTTCAATACACGGGTCGAGCCCCCCCAAAAAAATCGGAGCTGCCATACTGGGCTTGTAAATTATCAAATGCTGCGCAAGACGTACTGCTTCAGCTGCCAGTCGTCGTCGTCTCAGACAGCACCACGATCTCAGGTGGGCCTCCCCTGCGAGGCAACGGCCTGATTGCTCGATCGAGCAGTGCGCGTTTGGGGAGGGGGGCAATCCGGCGGCCTTGGTTTGGACGACTTGAATCGTCAGAATCTTCTTCGGATGAAGCGGAATCGTCCTCAGATGAGAAGATTCGTCGGAAGTGTCAGAGTCTATGAATGGCATCAAATAAATAACAGTGTAACAACGATACAAGGAAAACTGACCGCTCGAAGTTTGTTCTTCCTCTTCCCCAGAGCTCATCTCCTCATCTGACTCAGAATCAGACCCCTCCCGACCCGTCCGGTCCTCGAATACGCCGAGTCCGAGTTTCTTCGGAGGTGAGACTCAACGAGCCGCGACCCGAAAGCGGGACAGACCATTTGTACGACCTCTTGGTCTCCTTCTACATTTTCTATGTCCCGCTACGCGGATCCACGGACACCTTTTCTGCAAGCGCGGCATTTGACGCTTCCATTTGAGGCAAGAACGCCTGGACGCGCGCAAGGACTGCACACCATGAGAAAAATAAAATAAAGCGGTGGTCGCGTAACATACGCTCGTTGAGATCTCCTTCATTTCCCGGCTCCGAGGAAGACGTAGTGGTAGCACCAAGGAGGCTTTCCATGTCGTGACGGGGAGCAGGAGAGCCGTCGGTATTAAGTTTTTCAAGAACACGCTCTATTGCTTGTGATTAGAGCGAATTCAACCCATTAGTTCTCTTGCAGAGGCTGACGCATTCTCTCGAGGCGGGCATCATCGTCCTCAACTTCAATAGTTTCCCGGAGGGGCTGCTTGCCTTTGCCGTGGTTGGACATGATGGAAGTTGCAAAAGAGGAAAGGATCCAAGAACGGAAATTCTTTCTCAGGATTCGCCAATTCTGGCGAAAAATCTTCATAAT
>JARJCM010000754.1:0-23205 GCA_029233265.1 Mycena alexandri | reverse complement strand
GGCTTGGGAAACTTGACGGCCTTCCGGGTCCCGTAGCGCAGGAGAAGGCGCGCCACTCGCAGATACCTCTGGAGGAACGCCGGCCACGTCTTGAATCCCTTGGGCACGGTGACGGGCTCGTGGGTGGAGGAGAGGATGGGGAAGTCGATGACACCCCCGTGCAGATTGCAAGTGTGCCGCCCCGAGAAATCGTACGCCGTGGATTTCTTGACCTTCAGCGGGCGCTCGGACGCGCCATCCTCCACGGCGACACGCTTCTTCGAGCCGCTGCTGCGCACGGCAGCGAAGTCCGCGGGCGGCGGCGGGAGGCGCAGGGTCACCCTGGGCAACTTGCTCGACTCCGTGCTGCTGGCGACCTCGCGCGCCTTGCCCTTACCCTTCCCCGCGGAATCTACCGCCCTACCCTTGCCCTTCTCAGGGGAATCTAAGGCCTTGCCCTTCCCCTTCCCCTGTTCGCGCGGAATTGTCGAGGACGACGAAGAAGAAGATGCCGGAGGTGGTTGCAACAGTACGGAGGGGGAGACGGGATGATTGACATAGCGCGTGTTGCTGTCCACGGGGCGATACGAAAACCCAGGGGGTACTTCGCCCAGGTGCGCGGACTCCAAGAAAATGTCGATCTCTTCACCAAGGGTCTGGTTACCTTGGAGCGCTACGAGCATCTCGTGAGCGTACGCGACCTCGTCGCGAAGACGAAAAATGTGGCGCGTAACCGCCTCGATTTCGTTCTGCCGAACGACGTGGCGTCTGGCACGAACGACGTCGCGGTCCCACGAATCCGCGAGCTCCTCCAGCGAGGATACCACTCTGGCGCGTTCTTCATCGTACGCGGCCAAGTCGTCCAGATGGGCGACATTTTCGTTCTCCTAGTATTCCTGCAGACGGTCCTGCTCGGCCCAGAACGCGGCCTCGTGCTCCCGCTGCACGCGCTCGCAAGTGGCGCGGTGGTTATCGCGCAAGGCCTTGCGCTCGTTGAATCGTGCCTGGCGTTTTCGCGAGAACTCCGCGAGTTCCTCCTCCGCGGCTTCGTCCAGCTCGTCCGTAGGGTTATGGGGCGCGTCGGAATCCGGGATGAGAGGAGGAAGGACGGGGGGCAAAGGAAGAGGCGCAGGGGGCACCACGGTGGCACGGACAGGACGTGGGCGAAGGTCGGCGAGGGTCGGAGGATTCTCGTCCAGCTCGGCCAGTCGGTCCGCCAGACTTTCAGCGACCATCTGCGTATGGCCCAGCGTGTTCTGGACGTCGAGCAAGTTGAGGAAACGGGGGTGGTCCGCGTTGGATCGAAGCTTGAAGAGGGAGACGATCTCGCGCCCGGTGTAGTTTGCTTGCAGAAACGCCGTGTTTACGTTGACGGGTTCAGCCCCGACGCGAAGTCGAGGGGCAGCGGGGGACGCGAAGTCACCCGTAGCTGGAAGAACGGTCGACAGGGTGGCGGGCAATTTCTGGGGCAAGCTGCGAGTGGCACGGGAGGAAGTCTGGCGGCTCTACGGAACAAGTATCAGCGTGCGGTCTTTAAAGCTACGGAAGGTACTTACGGAGGAGGGGCCTGCTTTGGAGGACATGGCGTCGAATTTGGTGTTGAGTTGAGTGAGGGGGAGCGTACGGAGGGATGAAGAAGAGCGCGTCAGTGCGTAGCTTGATCCCATCACGGAAGCAAATTATCGAACAATTCCGTGGACATCGCCACACCGGGCCGCGGATGATGACTCCCACGAGCCAGGAACGCAGCAGGGAAGCCGCAGATAAAAATAATTCAGTCGGCTTCTTGGCGCGTGGAAAATATAGCAGTGGGAAAGCACGCGTAACTACGGGGTTAGCCCCTATCGATTTCAAGACCAAGGAACAAGACGCGCACAGACACAAATAAGCCCACGGAGGCAAGCAGTATTCAGGTCAAAGTAACAAGCTATTTCTGGGCGCGTTCGAAGAAACGCGCCGAAACGTCGAACTTAGTATATAGGAACGGAATACCGGACGCGGTAAACCAAATTTTCGAACTCAGCATTTTCGGACTTAGTATTTTCGGGAACATCGGCATACAAGAACTTAGGGCTATACGGTATAGCAACAGAATGCGATACGCTTAGTGATCCGGGTGAAAGCCGGTGATGCAATCCCAAATCAAGTGATGCACAGTGATGCGCACGCGGGGCGAGCTCCAGGACCCCGGGCACTTACCCTACACTTCATGTCGACACTACCATACACATACACACCAACGATAAAACGGCTTATTAATTATCATTTTTGCACATCACTTCTGCTCAATATAATAATAATATATCCCCGCGAATAACACCAGGGCGTCTCCTTTGTGGCATTTCACCAACTATATAACAACACACCAAGATGCAATGAAATAAAGTAGAAGGCAGATGGCGTTAACTTAGAAACAAAATATTTATTTAGAGGACGCTATAATCCTTGTCACATAGAGTATGCTCCAGCAGAAAGCTGTCGGTGAAGCATGTGAACACCACCCGCCGCCCCGACGTGATGGGCGCGGTACAATGCGCTAGCAGCCGCGTCCTCACAGCGATGACCTGGCCAGGCCTCAACGGGATCCGTATCCCCAGCTGCGGGATGCAAAACTCCCCGCCCTCCCAGTCGCCAGCTGCAAAAATCAGCGCAAACTTGTGAAGATTGTCGTTCCAGTCTATATGGATCCGCTCGCTCCCGCCCTCTTTGACCGCCACTGTAAAGAACGTGCCCCCAAAGTCCATGTCGGGACGTTCGGTGAGTTGCTCGGCCTGTCTGTGCGCAAGCCGTGAGTGGATTCTGTGAGTACTCCGTCAGTGACAGGCCTGTTACAATTTTCGTTGTCGCGCCTACCGCTCCTGCACCCGTTGCTGCTCGGGCACGTAGCGCTTCATCAGCCGCTCCAGTGTTGGGACCACCCGCTCCTTCACAGCGCGGCAAAGGGCATCAATGGCGGCCAGAATCTCCTCCTTCGGTGCACTTTTCTCGAGCTTTGTTTGGCGCGAGTCAGTGGTGATCTTTGGCAAGTCCATGTAAAGCTCCCATAGCCCGAGGTGGAGCGCCGGTGAGCCCGATCGCTGAAGCTCTACGTCGGGAAATTTCACCCCCAGCCGGTTTAATGTGTCCCAGAGCTGCACGAGCATTTTCAGCGTTTTATCAGGGATACACTCAGCCCATCGCATGGCTAGATATTTCGGCGGGCCATCCTCCTCGAGCCCTGCGATCTCAGCAGCGGGTAGCTTGTCCCACAGCCACGCCCCCCCGCCGCCTGGTCCCTGCGCCTTCCGCTGCGTCTCAGTTGGTTTCTGCGACTCGATTAGCAGCGTTAACGAGGTATCGTTGCTTGCGTTGGGGAGCTCCGCGGGTAGCGTGGGCCACAGCTCCTTCACCATTCGCTTCACCATCTCCCCGTCCCGGGTCCACCCCGCGAAGTGGTCGGGAAATGGAACCTCGCATTTGATGATTTCTGGCGCGGAACGTTAGCGTCATATAAGAAAACGAGCACTCGACCCACTGGTGTGCCGCTGCAGTTTCTCCTGCCCTTTCTCGTACGTCCCCCCCTTCTTGAGGTACCGTGCCTTCCGCTCGTCCCGGGAACCTTCAGACCTCCATCGTCCCTTGGGCCTATACTACGCCTTCAATTCACGTCAATTCACAAACACCAGTACGCACCTTTCTTCCTTCGGCTCCACAGGCCCACCGTCAGCCTCTGCTCTCTTGTTCTTGCCTCCTCGTCGTCCTTGCCGAGTCCGCGTTGCTTTTGGCATGGAAGGGAGCAGATGAGAGTGTGTACGGGTGTTTATTCTGCTGGCCTAACGTGAGGTTGCCGACATGCTCGCTGCCCCGTTTGGGTTCGTACGTTGCTTTCGCCCACTACAGACCTCCATCGTCCCTTGGGCCTATACTACGCCTTCAATTCACGTCAATTCACAAACACCAGTACGCACCTTTCTTCCTTCGGCTCCACAGGCCCACCGTCAGCCTCTGCTCTCTTGTTCTTGCCTCCTCGTCGTCCTTGCCGAGTCCGCGTTGCTTTTGGCATGGAAGGGAGCAGATGAGAGTGTGTACGGGTGTTTATTCTGCTGGCCTAACGTGAGGTTGCCGACATGCTCGCTGCCCCGTTTGGGTTCGTACGTTGCTTTCGCCCACTACTGTTTGACCAATGGCGATTTCTATATAAAGACAATGATGGATGTATGTAATCTGCACGAACTACAATTTCTATATACAGACGCCGTAAAATTAGAATCGCGACTTCCGCGTGAAGGTACCATCCTCGTTCAACGACCGGCACAGCGATTCCACAGGGTATTTCCTCCATTCTCCGTCAGCCCCCTCCACTCGCTCGAATCTGACCCACACCACGTTCCCCATCTGCTCCGTATTCGGGCACGTCTCGGCGTATTCGCCCTCACGATCTCTCTCGCCGGTCTCATCTGGGCCAATGATTACAACCCGCTCTCGCGCCTTGGCAATCGACGCATCCACGTTGTTCCACGGGGGGGTTGAGAGTCGTTCTGACCGGAATCAGCCACCGCGGCTCAATCTGCACTCTTTTCCCCAACTCCCCCACTCGCACCGACATCGGCGTATTCAGCGCGCTTTCTGTCAGCGCGTGCGACAGCTCGATGAAACCCGACTTCCCAGCGGCCGCTACCTGCGCGCCGCTCACCCGCTTCCCTGCCGTTTTCATCCGAACACGGACATCCACCCTTTTCCCTTGCAGCCTCGGGATGCACAACCATCGTCCCTCGTCTTCGCCGATCCGTGTCGCAGCGCGTATTGCTGCTGCCGCCGCAACCGCCACCTCCCCTCGAGTCGGCCTCCACGCGTCCCCAGTTGGCGTCGTTCCGTCCTCCCATTCTGGCGTCCGTCGCCCCTCCCACTCATCCTCGTCGTCGGTGAATCCGAGCTGCAGCGGTCCCGCCCACGGAGTCACGTACATCGCTTGTCGCAGCGGCAGCCCCGTCCTGCTCAACGTTCAGCGCGGCAGACTATCCAGCAGAAATGTATACTCACCCCTCATGCCGCGCCTGATCCTCCGGCACCTGCACCGGCGCGTTTGTGACCTCTATTCTCACTGTCAACACCATTGTCAGCACACCCCCCGCGCCCTTCGTCCAGTGGTTGTCTATCACCATTCCCCTTCTTCCCTTCATCGCATGCGGCTTTACGATCCACACCGGTTGGCCTCGGAACCGTTTACCCCCTTTCATCGCCTTTTTCTCTTTTTCCTCTCTCCGCTTGTCCGCCGCACACATCGCTTCTGCCCGAGAATCCCCCGTAGTCACCGAGGGCAGCGTCCATCCACCGACCCTTTGCTCCCCTTGCTCGAATCCTACGTGATCTTCGAGCACGAACACCTGTTCCTCTTTTTAGCGCCGCGTTTTTTCGTAAACAAACAATGCGCCTTACCATCGCCCTCAACGCCACATCCTCCACCTCAGCCATGGCCATTTCGCCTTCTGCCACTGTCCCCAACGTCGTCGCCGCCAATACACCTACCTCACCCGCTGATACCTTCCCCTGCTTAATTTTCTCCAGCTCAGCTGTCGACAAATCACCCGCAACTCGAGCGCGCCTTCGCTGCGCCGCTGCACCCCGCTCAGCCGTCGACAGATCAGGCTGCATCGACCCCGCGGATAGCCCCTGCTCGTTTGTTTCGTAAGCCATCCGCGAACGATAGAGAGAGCATCTCTCTTCCTACCGTGTAAATTTCGAGCACACCGGCCTCAGCGCGTCCAACAATTATCCCCCGCTTCCCCGTGGACGGACCAGCGACCACCTGCACCAGGTCCCCTCGCATGAATTCCCGCCGCACCTCCGTCATCGTCACCTTCATCTCCCTTTCTTCCCCCTCCACCACCCACATCGTAACCTCCGGGTCGATCTCGCTCCTGTCGATCGCGCGCACCCGCCCTACGATGCCTGCTGAGAGGCCGCCCAGCACGCGGACGCGGTCGAGCCCACGTAGCTCGTCAGACACGCTGAGCAAGTGCCGCCTGAGCGTCCACCGCGGCACCAAGATGTCCTCCACCTCCTCCGGCGAGCCATTCGTGAGCGTCTCCAACAACCGCGGATGCCAAGTTCGCACCGCTTCCCCTCTCACCGACACTCTCACCCTCGCCTCGCCCTTCTGCTCGTCTTCGGCGACCACAAACCCGCTTTTGTCGTGGTTGGCCGAGTCCGGCCATTTCACCACCACTCTGCTGCTGACGCCGACAGCCATACTGGCCTCCGGATGCACGGCTGACTTCAACACTCCACCGTGCGCAGCATCCCACAGTGCGAGCTCTTCCTGCGACGGTGGCGGTTCGGAGGAAAGCGCTTTGTCCAGGCTACTCCCCGCTGACACCACCAGGCGCGCCAGCTTCCAGCGCTGCTCCTCCCGCGGCAACAGGACCAGCACCGCGCGCCCCGATTCGACGAGCGCCAACTGCCCTACCTTGGCGTCTCCTTTCCCTTCTTTCAGACGTCCCCACCGATACCGGCTCCTGAAGGTGATGTTGGACTCGAACTCGTCTGCGGGAGCCTTTCGTATCTCCGCCAGCCGCTCCTCGACACGCTCGACCCCGCTGACGCCCGCCCCACGCGCCGCCGCTCTTTCGGCGCGCGCCCGCAGTTCGTACTGTTGTGCGAGCGCCGCCAACGTTTCGCCGTCCTCGTCTCGACGCGGTGAGTCAAGTCCACGCGGCCGCAGCGAAGTCGGCTGTCTCTCGGTGTCGTTCAAGAAAGCTGGCAAGCTTGTCAATAATCATAGGTGACTGGCCGCGCCGCAGCCACGTACCGAGGTCGTCCTCGTCTTCTTCATCGTCGTCCTCCGACCCATCTCCCTCCCTCGCCTCCGTGTCCAAGAAACGCCTGGCGTCCAAGGTGCGCGACACTCGGAGCCGTTTCCTTGGTCTTTCCTCGTTTACTTCTGGCGTCATCTGCATCGTAGTCAGTACAATCAATGCAAAATCTCATTCACCTACCCGACGACACTGCCCATGTCGCGTCGAGTTCGCTATCGGAGGCCCTGCATTTTATAACGATAGTTAGTTAGTGCAGCACAATACCAGACGTTGGAACACTCCACCGTGTATTCCCGAAATCTGCGCTACCCGCGCGGCTTCGGTTTGGTGGCAACTGGCGGAGTCCACCGTCTTCAAGCCGTTCTGCACCGCGTCCTCGGTCTCATTTTCCGGAAGACGCTCTTGTTGTAACATGCTGCAGTCCATTAATATTCTGCCCAAGGAACTCGGTTAGTCGCTTATTATGCCGCACAATTACTTTGGTTCCGCGGAAGCAAATTTACAATCAATTCCAAGTCTCTCTGAGACTTTCTGTCTCGCACACCGTTCTTTCTAGGTTCTATGTTTTGTCCTTGGCTACTGGCTACATACATAGAACACCGAAGCACTTACCGCACTCGCCAGCTTTGGACTCGACTGGTTTCGGACAAGGGCGAATAAGCGCCCGTGATAGCCGAGCCCCCAACGTCACAGGACGTGGCTCGGAAAGTTCCGAATCGCGTCCTGAGAACAGAACCCCGCGGCCATCACAAGCGCCTATTCACTCTTGCCTCGTACGGCCATGGCGCGTACCAAACAAACCGCGCCAAAATCCACTGGCGGTCCCGCCCCAAAGAAACAACTCGCTCCTCCGGCCCCCAACGACTCCCACTTGCCCGCCGTTAGCTCCCGCCCCGCGAAAAAAAAGAGGAAAGTCGTGGAAGACCCGATCCTGGTCAGCGCCACGCTCGCTACGCACGATTTGGGCTGACTAGCCCACCAGTTGACGTTGCCTGTCGCCACAGCCCTTCAACTGCCCCCCGCACACGCCAATAAGGTAAAATTTCCACGTCTCGTCTCGCCGCCTTCCTCACCCTTTTACCAGTGGTGCACTGGCTGCGACGACGGGGGTCGCATGGTCCCCTGCGACACTTGCCCCCGTCATCTCTGCGCTCGTTGTCTCGAGTTCCCGGGTGCCGTGGACGAGCCCGGCCACAACTTTTACTGTCCGAAGTGCTGGATTCAGGGCAACAAGGCTATCCCCGACTGGACCACCGACGACGAAGCCGAGGCCGACGGCAAACCCGCTGAGGCCGACGCCGACGACACCCTCTTAATCAAGCGAGCGGGTCCCCACGTACCTTATCGTGTATGTCGTCTATCGGCTTTTTTTCCGCGTCTGACCGCCTCGCAGGGCGTTTTCAAAGACGGCAAGCCCCTCGCCCCTCTGCGTTACAAGGCGCCGCAGACCCTCCGCGGTCAATGGCCGTTGTCCGACACCACCCGCTTCGTCGTACTCTCTTTGCGCCTCGATGGCACCCCCCTCCACGGCGACGCCGCCGCCCTTGTCGCGAACCACCTGCTCCCGTACTACCACGAGGCGCCGTTCTGCTTTGAAACCCTCACCTTTGATCTGGACGAGGGAATCTTGGCGTATGACGCCGCCGTGGATAAGCTCGCGGACCGCCTCACTGCGTCAGTTCTTTTTTCCCCATCGCTGGTGCACGTGTCATTAATTCCCGTTTCTAGCTACGATCCCGATAAGATCATCGTCTTCCTCACCGACCACTCGACCCCCGACGAGGGCAACCTGCACATGAGCAAGGGTGGCGCTGCATCCAACGAGGCCAATATCGTAAGCTTCCGCTTCATACTGCGCGGCTGCCGCTCATCCTCCTCAGATCCTCCCACGTCTTATGCCTCCCGCGCTGCAACAAGTGGTGCGCCAGGCGCGCACGTCGCTGCTTGTGCTTCAGGTTTGCGGTGCTCTCAACCTTGGCCCTGCACGCGACCAAGTGGCGCACTTCGTATCTGTGTATGTCTTTGCGCTTGCGCTACTCTTCCACGATTTCTAACTTTTTTTGTGCAGTGCGGGGTTCCAGCACGCGATCGGCTTCACCGCCCCCCACTTCCTCCCTGCGGCCGCGAACACCTTCTTGCAAGACATCGCCCACCACTTTTTCGTAACCGGCCACGCCAAGAAGTTCCACCACATTCTCGCCACTCACTACGAGCTCGGCATGCACACCGACATCATAATGTACTTCCCGACGCGCGAGATCCATCGTTACTGCTGGACGCACCCGATTCACCGCCCGTACGGTCACCGCCCTCCCCTGCAATGCCGCGCCTGTCACGCGCTCTCGTGTTTTGAGCTCACTCTTCACACGGAAGAGCGAATCGTCCTCAAGTGCGCCGCCTGCGAGGAAAACAGGATCGAGCAGCCTCTCGAGGTTGCCTTCGAGGCGCCACAGCACTTCCAGCGCATCGACGGGAAAAAGTGGGTCGGCGGGAAAAAGGACAAGGCGCTCGAGGGTGTATGGTACGGACAGTGGCTTCTCAAAAACAGGCAAGGCAACGGTCTCCCTGTGTATCAATCGTAGAGTATCAATCGTAGAGTAATCGTAGTCGATAAATGTTCATTTAAATAAATGTAGTTTAAAATAAATTCAGTATATTTTGTTAGGCCATTAACCGTCAATGTACAGATTTTCCATCGATGTGCAACCGTGGAACCGGTCCAGATACTCCTGGTGAAAAGCCCCGCTATGCTCCTCGTTTCTTCTACTTACCTGGTGTTTTAGGGGGGTGTCAATCACGATACTGTCAATCAAATCGTGATCCCGATCACGATGGTTGCCATAAAAACCGGGTCGCAACTGTCGACACCTTCAACCTCCTGGCTCTTACCACTTCCTGCCCCGGGGCTGAGCGAGCTCAGCCCCACCTCCCTGTGACCAGTCCTCTGCACGAAGCCCCCGTGTAGCTGGGAAAGAGATTAGAGTATGGGGCAAACATACTCTAATCTCCTCTGGTCATGTACGGAGTGGGCCAATTTGCCCCGTCCCGTGCGATCTAGCGTGTGTCGGGGGGAGATCTGTTAATGATCTCCTTCGCAAAGTTTTCCTGGAAAGCCCCCCGCAATCGCAGTTAAGTGTGCGCGGGCGTCGAGCCGCTCAAAGGCTTCGACGACAGGAAAGAGGACATCGGTGAGAGGGGTTGGGCCCCGAGGTTGCCCATACGGAACAGGGCAGTGAGCGGAGTGGTCTTTGCGCCTGCCCTGACGGCCGGGTATGAGTGTGCGGGTCCCCTGAACCTCCCCGGTCGGTCAGCAACCAATGGTTTTCATCCGGTGCGATAATTCCTCTCCATTTTGTGCGGCTTTATTTTCACCCTTCGAACAGAAGGGTCTGTCTCGGTATCCCTGCATGGCGCCCTCGGCGAATTATTCGATCTTCTGCGTGCCTTTCTGTTGCATTTCATCTCCCGACGCCTACTAATCTTATATTGCTGTTGCAGCCTGTTGGCGACGCTGGGGTCTGGGTCTCTTTTGCCCGTTCTTTTGCGCTCGGGATATTCCGCTGATGTTATTATCCTCCTCAGGACCAACATTCTTTCCTCTTTATTCCACGCAACGTCCTGGCGAAGCCGGGGTCTGGGTTTTCGACATCGTACGGACCCGTTCTTTACGCTGGGGAAACTCCGCTCATGCTATAATCCCCTCAGAACGTCCCTAACCCAGGTAACGGCTTTGCCGTCGACAATGCGTCCCATCGACGATCAGCCGCTGACGCTACCGCAGTAAGCCGCCTTCCTTCTTGCTGCGGCCGATATTCGCCTGATGACATCCATTAAGTGCATGTCCCTTAGGTAGCTCTGCGGTTGTTCTTGACGGCCGAGTCTCGTCGGGGGTGATTTGTGCGCACAAATCACCCCCGACGAGACTCGACCGTCAAGAACTCACCCTCCACGGGACCGACGGCCATCAACACCAAGACCCGACTTGTACATACTTAATTTGATACCTCTATTTTAATCACCTCAGCCGCCCGGCCCGGACCAGTAGCTTATCTTATCGTACCAAAACAGGCAACAAATAAATTTTGCGATAAAACATGTAAAATAAAATAAAATTACTGACGCCTCTGTAGGAGGAGGTCTACGCCCCCGAAGGCCCCCATGTCGTATTTGAAAGCCGCCGCCACTAGAGAGACATGCTCGTTGCGCCCCAGCGCGCCGTCTAGAGCCAATCTAACCTGTGCCGTGTCGGGCGTCAATTCGAATTCGCGCGGCAAGTATAAGTCGTCCGAGCTACGACCAGGACCGTAGTCTGGAATCTTGACCCGTAGGAGTTGCCCTTGGGGCAGGCGCAGGGTCCCGAGCCACGCTGCAATCGCCGACAGTGACTCGGTACTCGGCGCTTCCTCGAAGTACACCCCGAGCTGCGCGACGGCGACGTCTGCTTGGAACGTGGACAACGTCTGCTTGTCGAAGTCATTCCGCGGCACTGGTTGTGAAAGTGAGTGCCGCGCTCGACCGTGCAACGTGGAACCTACTCACTCACAGTCAGGCTGAGCTCGAACTCGATACACGCCAGTCGCGCCGCGAGCTCCGCTTTGACCGGCCAGGAGCTCACGCCGCTAACGTGCAGGGTGTGGGTGCGTGTCGATTTAATGATCCAGTGCTGGATTGCACCCTGATCGTCGCATCCCCACAAGCTCAATCTGCTGATCGCCATCTGGCCGTTCGACTTATATGCCGTGGGGCCAAAGCGGCACCCGGCAAAAGTGAGGCACTGGATGGAGCGGACGCGGGGGATGACCGTGACGTGGGGGAACTCCCAATTGACGTAAGTCATGCAACGGAACGTCTCCCTCGCTGCGAGTGAAGGTGAGTACCAGCTCGACACAGAACAACCGAACGCGCAACTCATCAGGGTCTTCAGGATCCGCACCACCTCCGTTCCTGGCGCGAAATTCCTCGCTGCGCCGCGTCGGATGGAGGCAGCGACTGAAGAGTGCGACTGGGGCCGTGTATTCCAGCCCGACAGGCGGTCGGCGCAGAAGACGAGCTCCTCTACGTGGGGGATGCAGTCCGCCAGCACGCTCAAGGCTTCCACGAAACCGGGCTCGTAGTAGCGCCCGCTTCCGTACTGCCGGGGGAAGCCAACGGCTAAGCGTTTGACGGCGGCGCCCAGCGCGGGCTTGTCGAGTATGAGGTTGATGAGCGCCGTTGTCTTGGCCTGCGTGTCCGTCGACACGTTGCAGAACAAGTGGCGTTGAGCCGTGTGCGTCCAGTTCGGCGCGATGAGTGTGCAAGTCTTGAGGGTCTCGAAGGAGTTCTGGAGATGGTGGATGGTTTCGTCGACGAGCTCCTGAGGGAACGCAAACGCTGCCATCGCGGCCGGAGGGGGACTAACTAAGGATGCCGGAAAAAAAAGTAACGGGTCACAGCCCACGAAAGTGGCCCTATAAAAAACCCTGAGTTGTGACACCCTTTCTCGCTCAAACCACCATGAGCTTCGCCCCCACCCCGCCCACCGGGAATCGGGACAGGCGGGGTAACCAATTCAAGCCTTCACGTACGTCTCCCCTGGCAGCTTAACCGTCGCTGACGCCCTCATCAGCGCCCGATACGGCCCTCTACCGGTATATCCACTACTACTGGGGTTTGGGGCTGTCCGACAACAAGATCGCTGAAAACTGTATGGACCACTTCGATCGCGAAGTGTATCAACTAGGGTACGTGTGCTCGGTGTTCCGATGACCGTTCGCTGAAAGTCGTCCAGCACTCAGACAGTGCGCAAAAGACGCAAGGAATGGAACCTCCCCAGCACGAGAAAGACCGGCGCCACCTGGCAAATGGTGGAGCCGATGTATTTCGACCTGCGCGGTCGTTATCCTAACATGGGGGCGCGTGGCATGGTCGCCCGGATGCGCCTCGAGTACGGTATGAAAGTGCCCGAGTGCGTCCATGTCCCCGTCCGCGCTGTGTGCGCTTCTGACTGACGATTCCAAGGGAGCTGCTGATATGGGGGTTCCGGCTGTACGAGCCGGACGCGGTGCTGCGGCGGAAGCGCAAGCGGTTCCGTCGCAAACGGTACTGGGCTGCAGGCGTCATGGACATCGTCTGCTTCGATCAGCACGACAAGTGGAAGCGGTTTGGGCTCTGGCTCCACATAGGCTTGGACCCCTTTACCGGCAGGATCCTATGGCTGTCCATATGGTGGACCAACCGGAATCCCAGGCTCATCACGAGCTACTTTCTTCGCGGATGCCGCCGCGCGGGAGGTGAGTCGTGAATGAATTTTAGTGCGACCTTCGGGGCTTACGTGCTCGCAACGCAGGTATACCCCTCATCACCCAGAGCGACCTGGGATCCGAGAACTACGGTATCGCCAACTGCCAGACCACCACGCGGCAGCGCCTCGACCCCACGCTCCAGGGCACCCTGCAGCATCGCTGGATGAGCAAGAAAGCTATGAACGTCAAGCCGGAGGCTGCCTGGTCTCTCCTGAGGCGCAATTTCACCGTCGCGTATGAAGATCTCTTCGACGCCGGTGTCTCACGAGGATTGCTCAACATCTTGAACCCCCTTGAGAAGTCTGTTTCCCTCGTGTCTCCCCCCCTCCTAACTATTAATAACCCTTCGCAGGCTGGTGTTCCGCTGGCTCGCAGTGCCTTGGATTCAAAAGGAACTCGACGAATACGTCCGCATCTTCAACGCCACTTCCCGTCGAAAAGACAAGCACAAGATTCTCCCCCAGGGCATTCCCGATCTGATCGCCTCCAAGCCGCAGCAGTATGGCGCCACCGACTACAAAGTGAGGTTTCTGGGCTATCCTCGGTTCATTGTTGACGCAAAGCAAACTCAGGTCGTTATCACCCCCGAGCTCTTCGATGAGCTCGACGCCGCCTGGGCACCGTCCGATGACCCGGTTTTCCAGTTAGTGCCTCCGTCGTTCCAAGCCGAGGCCAGCGTCCTGTACGAACATCTGGGCAGCCCGGAGGTCACCCTCGGATCGTTCTGGCACGTCTACGTCGATCTCCTGAACGCGTTCGACACCCGCGTTCGAGGCTGCGGCATTTCCCGACGGCGACTCTCTGCACCGCGACATGGACGCGGCAGACGACAATTTCGAGGATAACGCTGTGGAACTCATGGCTGGCCAGGCGGACCTGAGAGAGGGTGCCGCGGTCGTAGGAAACCTGGCAGCCAACGTGGGTTTTGAGTATATAGGCGGTTTGGCTTCACCGCCGACGCTGCCCGCCGCGGAGGCGGCACAGGGTGAGGCACAGCCCGAAGAGGAGGAGGAGGGGGAAGACCTATACGTAGATTACGCGGAATTTACAGACGATGAGCCCGTTGAATAACAATCTATTATATCCGTGCAACTCACCATCGGGAAATCATTCCGGAACAGTCGCTAACCTCTCAGGCGATTCCGGGAGCTCCGGGTTTCCGGAGTCCCCGGAATCCCCGGAGACGCGTTATCAAGGCAATGCAGCTTATCTGAATGGTTCCTCGTATATCCTGTGCGTACCATATGGTCTCTACTTCCTTCCACATGCTTTACATCTTCCATTCTCACACTTCCTTGTTCTTCAACAACATGAGGTGATCCCGTTAGGAATCTCCACATGGATTTCATATAACTCCTTATGTTCAGATTACAAGTACTGTACTATATAAACACCTAGACTACACTCCTGTTCTTCAGTTTAATAATTAAGTTGCTTCTGCGCTCTGTAGTTGCTTCTGGGTTTTACACTCCGGTCTCCCCGTAACCGGAATCCTCCCCTCACTCTCCTCCTCACTCCGGTGGCTTGGATAGTACACTCGCCCTATTGTCCTGTGGCGTTGTGTTACTCCGGTCGACCATCTTCCCCCCTCGGTGTCATCGTTGTGTCCGGTAGCCAACCGGAATACCTCGGTCGCCGTAATCCCTCGTTCACCATCGACCGGCCATATCCTCCCCTTCCCCGGACCCGGATATAACAGTATTATTAAACTCACCTATCCACGCTACTCAAAATCAATCAATCCTACGACATGTCTCATTACGACGACCAACCTGACGACCCTGATCGTCGCAATTCACGGCTCTACAGCACCATGGTTCCCTTACCCTCTCCCGCTCGACTAATGGCCAATCCTGGTTTGCGACCCAGCGGAACGCGTTCGACTCCGGTCCCTTTCGGAGTAACGGTACGTCGTTCCTTGCCACCTGTGGCAACAAACCCAGTCAACGTTCCTGGAACTGTCATTCCTCCCAACACCCCATCACGTCATCCGATCACACCTCTCACGCCCGCGTTCGATGATTCTCCGATTCCGGCAACTCCGGGATTGGGATTTGCTCCTATTTACCAGGCAGCCACGAACGTCATACCGGAAGAGACGGGTGGAGAACCAGCACGTTCTCCAATCGGCGCAGGATCGCGTCAAAGATCCCGTAGTCGTTCCCATCACTCCGGTCAACAGGCATCCCGCTCACATTCCGCTCCGGCACCTGGGGGTGATGGAGGCGGTGGTGGTGACTCGCCTTCCAGTCATGGAAGACGTTCTCCCAGCAGAGGAAGGCCCCCCGGTCGAGGATTCCCCAGACGCCCTGGTGGTTCTCCTCCCGGAGGTGGCTCTCCTCCTGGCGGTGGTGGTGGAGGCGGTGGAGGTGGCGGCGGTCTGCCCCGTCGTCGCTCCCGCACTCCTGATGGAGATAATCAGCTCATGAGGGATACCCTCCAGCAATTCTCCCAGGTTATGACAACTTGGGCCCGGAATGCCGGAGCTCCTCGTTCCACCAAATCTAATCTCAGGAACCCTGACACCTTTGATGGTTCCGATCCGGACAAATTGCCTTCCTTCCTCGCCCAATGTTATCTTCACTTTGCCGAGCGTACCCAAGATTTCCCCACCGACGACGATAAGATTTATTTCATTATATCTTATCTCCGCGGCATCGCTCAGCAGTGGTTCACGCCGAACTTATACAATACCAAAGTCCCGGCGTGGGATAATAATTTTGTTCGCTTCATCGAGGAACTTTCCATCAACTTCGGACCCCATGATCCGGTTGGTGATGCGGAGGATCGCATCCGTCTTTGTCGCATGAAGAATGGCGATCGGATCGCAACTTACGTTCTCGCCTTCGACACCCTGGCCAGTCTCACGGACTGGGGTGACGCTGCTCTCCGGCATCAGTTCTACGAAGGCCTTCCCCGTCGCATCAAGGACGAGATGGTCCGGCACACCCACAACAACACCCTCTTGGGGGTAAAGATGGTGGCCCGGAATATCGATGCCTGGTATCATCGACGAGAGGCAGAGAAGCAGCGCGAGCGGGAACTAGAGCAGGCTGCTGGTCGTTCCGGTAATCGTTCCGGTCCTCCGGACAACACCGGAGACCGCACCGGTAAAGCTTCCGGCAAGCAGAAGGAGAAACAAAAGGGCGGAAACAATACCAAACCGCCTGGGAACTCAACCGCTCCTCCTCCCTACTCCAACCCCGGGAATCGTCCCGGAGCCGGAGGTAAGGGTGGCCAAGCCAACAAACAGGCTGGCCCCTCGAAGCCCTATGCTGACAAGCTGGGCGCCGATGGTAAAATCAAGGAGGCGGAACGTGAACGTCGTCGCAAGAACAACCTCTGCATGTACTGCGGAGGCCAAGGTCATACGGCCGAGGATTGCAAGAAGCGGCCAGAGAAAGCCAGCGGTCGCTCCGCTCAGGCTGGAACGCCCCCGCAGGGAGATGCGTCCACTCCGGAGTCGTCAAAAAATTGATTAGCAATCCGGATTATACCTCCGATCCCCATCCGGGTTGCGTTGACTCCGGGGATCTCCCTGAGGTGCGTCTCAACGCGTCCGCTCTTTCCTCTAATGCCCTTTACGTTGACCTTGCCCCATCCCTCATATTATCTAAATCCTCTCTGTCTGGCACGGAGGAATGTTCAACCATTCCGCCGTCCAGTGTATCACGAATTGCTGCGGGATTCAACTCCCTGATATGTGCGCTTATTGACTCTGGTTCTTCTCATTGTTTTATATCTAGAAAATTTGTGGAATCAAATGGCTTTATCCCGTACTCAGTGCCCCCAGTAAAACTCCGGTACCTCGACGGCTCATCATCAATAATCAACCGGAAACTGCATCTATTGATTCGGTTTCCTACCGGAGAAGTCCTTTCGCAGGACTTCTACGTCACCCGTCTGGATACTCCTTGTGAAATGGTTCTTGGATACAATTGGCTCCACCGCTTCAATCCGTTGATTGACTGGATGCGGGCCTCTATCTCATTCAGACCTACTCCCTCTGGTCCATCCCTGTCGACACCTCCGGCAAAAATGCTGGATTCTGTTTCGGTAGCTCCGGTTACGGACGAGGCTACTCCGGAAGAGGTTTATCCCTCCGCAGTGCCTATACCGATCGGGCTGACTACTCCGGTTCCTGGTCCTTCTATGGATAGTCTCGATCCTTCTATGGATAGTGCTGGAATAGCGCCAGCAAACTCCGGTCTTGACCGGAGTACTCTAGATCCTTCAATGGATACCCCGGAGGCGACTACGCCTCGTCCATTCATTACTCCTCCGCCAGTGTCTTTGGTATCCGCTGCTGCGTATCGAGTGTTGCTTAAAGACAAGGATACCGTTCAGTATACCTTGCGCGCAACACCTCCGGACGATGTCTCGCTCCGGGGAGTCTCGACCGCTGCTCCGGACCTAACTGGACTGCCTGAACCCTATCACGAATTCGCCGACGTCTTCTCGGAGTCGGAAGCATTCTCGCTTCCTCCTCATCGAGAGTTCGATCTCAAGATCGAGACGATCGACGGTGAACTCCCTCCTATTGGCCATGTATACTCCCTCTCCGAGGCTGAGTTAACAGCGCTCCGAAAATACATCGACGAGAATTTGAAGGCTGGATTTATCTATCCTTCTTCTTCGAGTCACGGGGCTCCAATTCTGTTCGCCAAGAAGAAGGATGGCAGTCTCCGGTTGTGCGTAGACTACCGAGGGTTGAACCGGATCACAAAGAAAGACAAGTATCCGCTTCCCCTCATCGCCGACTTACTCGACGCCCCTGGACGGGCTCGAATTTACACCAAACTCGATCTCCGGCACGCATATCACTTGCTCCGGATTGCTCCCGGAGACGAGTGGAAAACCGCTTTCCGAACCCGCTATGGCTCATATGAGTTCAAGGTTGTCCCAGAGGGACTGTCCAATGCGCCTGCTGCCTTCCAACGATTCCTCAACACGATTTTCGCCGACTTGCTCGATGTAACCGTCATCGTATATCTGGACGACATCCTGATCTACTCCGACGATCCATCGCAGCACGAAAATCATGTGAAGGAAGTGTTGCGGCGCTTACGACAGCATAACCTATTCTGCAAACTCCCCAAGTGTGAGTTCTCCGTGACTACTTGCGAATATCTCGGGTACATTCTGTCTCCGGACGGATTCCGTATGTCCCCGGAAAAAATCGCCGCGGTAGCGGAATGGCCTACTCCTCGGAAAGTAAAAGATGTACAGTCTTTTCTTGGTTTCTGTAATTTCTATCGGCGGTTCATCTACCATTACTCCGACATCACTATTCCGCTCACACGTCTCACCCGGAAAGCGCTCCGATGGGACTGGACTAGTGATTGTCAACTCGCTTTCGACACTCTCAAGCGGAAGTTCGAAGAGGCTCCGGTTCTGTCTCACTGGATACCCGGTCGACAGATTACCGTCGAGACCGACGCTTCGGACTATGCCATCGCCTCCATTTTGTCAATTATTGGCGACGATGGTGATCTCCACCCCGTTTCGTTCCGTTCGCGCACTCTAGTGGCTGCGGAACTTAACTACGACACACATGACAAGGAACTCCTGGCCATTTTTGACGCTTTTAAGCAGTGGCGTCACTATCTGGAAGGACCGGAGTTCCCAGTTGATGTTGTCACCGACCACAAGAACCTGGAATACTTCGCGACGAGTAAGATACTCACGCGACGCCAGGTCCGGTGGGCGGAGTACCTCTGCCATTTCAACATGGTAATCCGGTTCCGGCCCGGAAAACTCGGAGGAAAGCCCGATGCACTTACTAGACGATGGGACGTCTACCCAAAAGAGGGGGATAAGCACTATGGTCAGCTAAATCCTCACAACTTTCGTCCTATTTTCTCGCAAGATCAGCTCGAGGCGTCACTCCGGGCAACCCTCCTTGAAGACGTAGTTCTTCGAGCATCGGTGGTTATGGATGTTGGACAGCTTCATTCCGATATCAAGACTCACATCCACACCGACCCCACTGGAATTGCAGGCCTCAAGGCCGCTTCCTCCGGTACATCCAAGCGCTGGTCTACAGATGACTCCGGTATGCTCCGGTACGACAATCGCATTTGGGTTCCGCAAGTCCCCGGTGAGGCACCAGATGCACTCCGGATACGTGTTATGCAATACGCGCATGATCACATTCTTTCCGGTCACTTCGGGCAGAACAGAACCCTTGCGGCGGTACGTCGGGAATACAACTGGCCCGAACTCCGGTCGTTCGTTCGGGATTACTGCAAGTCATGTATCACCTGTCGGCGCAACAAGGCTCCAAGGCATAAGCCCTACGGCCTTCTCAGACCCCTTCCTGTTCCTCTTCGTCCTTGGCATTCGATATCCATGGACTTCATTGAAAAACTTCCACTTTCCGGCGAATACGATGCGATTCTGGTAATCGTTGATCGGGCGTCAAAGCAGGTAATCCTTATACCCTGCGATGTCACCATCACTTCCGAACGCCTCGCCAAACTCTTCCTCATTCACGTCTTTTCCAAGCACGGTGTTCCGTCGCATGTCACTAGCGACCGGGGCAAGGAATTCGTTTCCTCTTTCTTCCGGTCACTCGGAGAACTTCTCAACATGGAGATGCACTATACCTCCGGTTATCATCCATCAGCGGACGGTCAAACCGAACGCATGAACCAAACCGTTGAGCAATATATTCGGATTTTCTGCTCGTATCAGCAGGATGATTGGGACCAACTCCTTCCGCTTTGCGAGTTCGCTCTCAATAACGCTCCGAATGCATCTACCGGAATTTCTCCATTCTTCGCCAACAAAGGTTACAATCCGTCTATCACCATCAATCCGGAGTTGGACGTAGCCAACACCTACGCCCGAGACTTTGTCGTTAACCTCCAGGATCTTCATGAATTCCTCCGGGAGTCGCTCAAGGGCGCCCAGGAGCGATACAAGGAGACCGGAGACAGAGTCCGATCTCCGGATCCGGAGATTAAAGTCGGAGACCAAGTTTTCGTGACGACCAAGTACCTCAGCACTACGAGGCCAACTCGGAAGTTCACTGAGACTTATGTTGGACCATACGAAGTAATCGGAAAACCATCTGCGGCGTCTTACCAGATCAAACTACCCAAATCCCTTTCCCAAGTTCATCCAGTATTCCACGTTTCTCAACTTGAACCCCATCATCCCAATCCTTTCCCCGGACGTGAAGAACCTCCTCCGGTGGCAGTGGAAATAGATGACGAGGGCGATGAGCACTTCGAAATCAAGCAAATCGTCGATTCGAAGCTTGATAAGCGGTTCAAGAAGCCCCTATTCTACAAAGTTGAGTGGTTGGGTTATGAGAACACGGACGAGCAATATTCCTGGGTACGACCAAGCGATCTTAACGCAGCAGATCACATTGAAAACTTCCACCGTCGCTATCCGGACAAACCTGGGCCGGAAACTTAGACTCCGGTTCACTCCGGTGTGTTTTCCGGTGTATTCCGGTTCGCTCATCATCACTCCGGAATCTTTGTCGTCAAAACGGACTTATGCAATTTCGTAAAAAATCAAGAAAAAATATACATCAATTCCAATTATATCAATGCTCCATTTCTTTTCCATTTCCACCTTCCTCTTTATCCCCATCCTCCTTCTGCGTCAACTGCAGGACTTCGCTCCGAAGATCAGCCATCGAACGTTCCAACGCTTCAATACGAAGATCGGCATCATCAGCACGACGGTCAGCGTCCTCAGCACGTCGGACGGCCTCGCCCAAATCACTCCGGAGTTCCCTCAACTCGCTCTGCATTGACCGGAGTTCCCTCAACTCGCTCTGCATTGACCGCCGTTCCAGCGACGGAGTCCGGAGCCGGAGTTGATGGCGAGACGGGCCCGGAATGCCTTCCAAGGGCAGCGATGGTGTCCCCTTCCTTTCCGGTCGCTGGCGAATTGGTTGGGATCGAGTCTTCTTCACTGCAGTCGACCTCCCCCGACTCCGGGAACGACCCTTGCGATCGGACGCGTCTTTCCGCACGCGTTTGGCCCGGGGAACGTCTGCGTTCAACGAGCAGGCAATGCGCCTTTCAGCACAGCGCCCACAAGTCGAAAATGGTCCCCCCTCGCGCTGCGGGTAGCAGTGCTCGTCTCGCCGAGTGCACTCATCGCAAGCTGAAGGTTGTAACATCACCGAACCGGAATACATTTTCCACCGGTTAGGATGTACTCACCTTCACCGATGGGTCTCCGGATGAGCGGGCGACTTCCCGTTGGCTCGGAAACCACCATGACGACGTCGGAGTCGCTCTCGACGCGCTCCACGCGCTTGCGCTTCCTCTCGCCTTCCTCCGGACGCTTGGCTGTCTTTCCCTTTTTCTCCGCCCTGGCCTCTGCCTTCTCTTTAGCCTTCAACTCCTTCGCCCACGCCCGCTGTTCCGCAATCGCCATGTCGGCGCTGTTCATGAGGTCCGCGAATTCCAGCGCGGCCGCCTCATCAGCACGCGCTGCTTCCGCAAGTAAGCGGCGGGTCTCCGTATCCTCACTTTGCTCCCTACGCGAGCCCTCACGCTCCGGTGACCCTCCTCGTTCCTTCCCACTTCCTCCTTCACTTCCAGATGGGTTGTGGTGGGTAGAGGACATAGAGATGGTTGAAGGAGTTCGGTGGTGGTGGTGGTTCGGAGACAAGATTGGAATCAACAAACGGAACCGAACAGCACGTGATTAGTTGGCACGTGACCGATCACGGGTTTCGACGAAGATATTTCAACTGGGCAAAATCAAGGGCAAGAAAATCATGAAAAAATTCCTCATTCATGCAAATCACTTCCTTTTCCATTTATTCACCTCCAACGCAATGCACACCACAAATCAATGTCCCTCCGGTCCTTACTACGAAATGTTCGTCTAGGGATCCGAACCCAAGAGGGGGATACTATTATATCCGTGCAACTCACCATCGGGAAATCATTCCGGAACAGTCGCTAACCTCTCAGGCGATTCCGGGAGCTCCGGGTTTCCGGAGTCCCCGGAATCCCCGGAGACGCGTTATCAAGGCAATGCAGCTTATCTGAATGGTTTCCTCGTATATCCTGTGCGTACCATATGGTCTCTACTTCCTTCCACATGCTTTACATCTTCCATTCTCACACTTCCTTGTTCTTCAACAACATGAGGTGATCCCGTTAGGAATCTCCACATGGATTTCATATAACTCCTTATGTTCAGATTACAAGTACTGTACTATATAAACACCTAGACTACACTCCTGTTCTTCAGTTTAATAATTAAGTTGCTTCTGCGCTCTGTAGTTGCTTCTGGGTTTTACACTCCGGTCTCCCCGTAACCGGAATCCTCCCCTCACTCTCCTCCTCACTCCGGTGGCTTGGATAGTACACTCGCCCTATTGTCCTGTGGCGTTGTGTTACTCCGGTCGACCATCTTCCCCCCTCGGTGTCATCGTTGTGTCCGGTAGCCAACCGGAATACCTCGGTCGCCGTAATCCCTCGTTCACCATCGACCGGCCATATCCTCCCCTTCCCCGGACCCGGATATAACACAATCCAAAGGACTTGACGCCGTACCATCTTGTGTTGTCTTGCATTTCGTCTTTTATTATTTTTTGATAAAAATTTCCATTCGAGTGAATAATTGACCAAGAAAACCCGTGAGTTCTGCCTCGCAACCATCACGAACTCGTGTGCTGAATCACATTTCACAGTGTTTGTCGCCAGAATGCGATACACTTTTAGCCAGAACGCGATATGCTTCCGCGTGCGTTGAATGATGGCGTCTACGCGTCTTACTCCTCCAGGTACGCGCCAGACTTTAAAAAGGGCGAGCCCTCTGACCCGTTTACCAGTGGTCCACCCAGCATGGCGCAACCCGTACAGCAGGCGCCGAATCCCGACCCAAAGGTATGGAACGCAACTTTCACGCCGGCCGACCAGCGCGTCTGCGGGCGCCCGGGCTGCGGCCACCTCGAGCGGCCGGAGGAAGTCTTGACGTACCTCCAGCCCGCGAGGGAGGGCCAGGTTGGCCGGTGGGTCTGCCCGCAGTGCCTCGCGTACTACCAGAACAAAAGCACTAGTTTCAGTACGGTGCGTCGCGAGAGTAAGTTTGATTGTTAAAACCACGTTGCTTCGCGCTAACCTCGCCTCCTACAGGCGCCCCACTGGATCCCGCACACGTCGAGT
>JARJCM010000753.1:0-23541 GCA_029233265.1 Mycena alexandri | reverse complement strand
CAGGACGTTTGGCTTGCTGCGGATTTACAGCAGAAATTTGCCTGCCAAATGCCCAATTCCCAGAGATTATTTTGCCCGCATTAGAGGCAGTTCCGCACCGATTTTTGTGCCAAGATGATGCGAGCATTGCTACACTCCCCAGGGATCTATCAGTGCCCCTCTTTGCGATATCTGACCCACGGTAGAAAATCTGTGGGCCAAACGACAAAAACTGTCCATATTAGCTTGTTCTCCCAGCATGAGGAGATTGTTTTGCCCGCGTGAGAGGCAGTTCTGCACTGATTGTTGTGCCAAGATGGCACGAGAATTGCTACACTCCCCAGGGATCCATCAGTGCCCCTCTTTGCAATATCTGACCCACGGTAGAAAATCCGGAGTCCAAACTACAAACACTGCCCATATTAGCTTGTTTTGCCCGTGTGAGGGGCAGTTCCGCACCGATTTTTCTGCCAACATACCACACACATTGCTATGCTCCCCAGGGATCCATCAGTGCCCATCGTTCGAATATCTGACCCACGGTAGAAAATCCGCGGGCCAAACTACAAAAACTGTCCATATTAGCTGCATGAGGAGATTATTTTGCCCGTGTGAGAGGCAGTTCCGCACTGATTTTTGTGCCAAGATGACACGAGCATTGCTGCACTCCCCAGGGATCCATCAGTGCCCCTCTTTGCAATATCCGACCCACGGTAGAAAATCCGCGGGCCAAACTACAAAAACTGTCCATATTAGCTGCATGAGGAGATTATTTTGCCTGTGTGAGAGGCAGTTCCGCACTGATTTTTGTGCCAAGATGACACGAGCATCCAGTGCCCTTCTTTGCGATGTCTGACCAACGGTAGAAAATCTGCGGGCCAAACTACGACAACTGCCCATACAGTGTAGTATGTAGTAATGGGACGGCAAATTTTGTTTTGCATAAAGCTCCAAAAAGCAATGTTTTCTACTGAATCAAAGCCGGCCGATCAAGACTTTATGGTCAAACCTTGCATTCCCCACAATCCTTACGGAAATCCGTTGAGCAACGACCTATAACGTACGGGATCATGTTTAAATATTGTTATCAGAACAATATGCGGAAACGGGACGCGTCACAATCACGCCGGCTATTGCGGCTACACAATTACCGTAATCTAATCTAACTCCATGTCGTCCTCTACTTCATCGTCTGAATCCTCTTGGACCGTCTTCTTGGGCCGTGGCAGGAGATTTTTTGGCTGGTACTCCTTCCATTTTGGCTTGTCCCACCCCCGCTTCCGTTTCGCCGCTTTGGCAGCTGCCTTCTCGGCCTCCCACGCTGCGGTGTCCGCGGCAAATGTCACCTTCTTTGCCTCGTTCCTCTCCCGGATCCGTTCGTTATCACGCTTCCACACTGCCAGCTCAACAGCGTGGGCGTCTCGCGCCGTCTTTCTCTGCTCTTTCCCTTCCGCCTCCTCCTCCCTCTCACGCGCGTCTTCCTTGCTGAGCTCGAAGAAACCATCGCTCGTAAACCACTTCGCTTTTCCATCACCCATGCGGCCTTTCCCTTTCCTCCTTGCCTGTCGCGTCTCCTGTGCTTGAAGCTGGGCCTGCGCGCGCTTGTTGTACATTCCTGACAGAACGGCGCCCCCTTGCACATTGATCAGCACGGCCTTGCGTTTCTCATTGCGCGCTTCGGATTCTCGCAAGGCATCAGCAAACTGTCGCTCGCGCTCTGTCAAGATGGGCCCATCCAGCAATGCGGCATAGCGGGACTGAGTCTTCAGTGGTGAGATAGTGGAGGTTTTGAATCCGGGGAGTGAGGATGTCGATTTCAAAGGTGAGGTCCTTGTCAGGTATGATGCCGATGTTCCTGACAGGGCGTCAACCGCGGCTCGCACGAAGAGAGGGGTGGAGTATGAAGGGGTTGGATGTGAAGGCCCGGGGGTTGGCAGCGCGTTGTTCTCGTTGTCATCCCCCCTGGCGCCGTTGCTTGTAGTTTCTGGTAGTCAAGATAGTCCACAATCATACTCGACATAACCTTCACCGGACTTGACTGTGGGACAGGGAGCGATCCACGCGAAGACGACTCCAAGCTTGGGGCCATCATCTGCTCCATTACGACGTCTCGGTTGAGAGGGATCACCCCCGTCTTCTTGAAAGCCATCCGGATGTTTTCCTGCGTCAACGTTTCGAGGTGAGCTTCAGCATAGACTTTGAGAAAAGTCGTCTTGTCGACGACCTCTCCGCGCGCCTCGGCTCTATCCCGTGCCGCGCTCCAGTTGGCCTTGAATGCAGCGAAAATGACTACATCCAGTCCTTGATAGACATGCGTGGAGTGTGAGGGGTAGCCGATGACCTCAATGTCATTGTCGCGGGCGTACTGCAGAAATAACAAAGTATAATGTGAGGCGTGCCCATCGACCAGTAACAGGCGGCGGCGTCCATGGGCCTTACGTCGAGTCCGTTTATCGAAATCTTTCAGCCATTCGACACTGATCTCGCCGTCAATGTAACCTTTCTTCTGGTACCCCAAACTAATGAATGTGGTAAGCACCACTGACAGATTACAATTCTTATGGGACTCACGACGCGTTCAAAGGGTTGTCCTGGACCCAATTGACCTGGAATCCTTCGCCTTTGAAGATAATAGCGGGGGGGATTGTAGCTGTGCCATCGCCACAAATGGTAACGAGCGAGGTAACATTTTCTCGATTCCCACTTCGTTGCTGATGCTGGGACTTCTTTCCGCGACCCCCGATAACACGTTCCCATTGCCCAATACCCAACTGGAATCCAGATTCATCGGCCCCATAAATTAACTCGCTCGGGATCCGGTCGTCTCCCCCATTGCCTTCGACAACCTTCTCCAAAAGGTCGAAATACTCCGCCTTCGTAGTCGGATTGACAGCGCGAGCGCGGGACTTGTCCAACGCACGCGACCAGTACGTCCCGAGCCTGTCACAATTGTCCGACACAAACTTCTTAGTCCATTGCTTCCCTACACCGTCGTCCGGAAAACCGGTGCCCCATCGTGCCCTCGCAAGCTGGTCAACATGTTCCTTGAGTCTGCGATGGCTCAGGGGGAAGCCCCTGTCTGCACACTCGATGGCGAAAGTCATGACAAGGTCGTTTTCGTCTTTGGTGAGCCAGCTCTCGTGCTCGTGTCCCTGTCTCCTGCTGAGGCCACCAATTAGACGTCGTTGTAGAGTAGACTTTGATAGCAGGATAGTCTTTCTGTCCTGCTGCAAACACTCGTGCTGTGCCTGCGCGATGGCGTCCATTAGACTTGGCAAGGGCCCCGCAAAGTCTGAGGAGTTCCGGGCCTCAGAATAAATTTGCATGGCCCGCTGCAGCCATTTCTCCAGTAGGTCGGAGTCGGCTTTGTCCTGCTTGCGCTTCGACTTGGCATGGTAGACCATATCTTCGGCAAGAATACTGTGAGCGTCAGATGGCAAGAGCTTTGTGATGGCTTATTTATTCCAGATCTGCCCTTGATCTTCACCGACTATGACGACGCCAGAAGGTAAGTAGCTAAGTTTTATAGTAAATTAGGCAAATACTTTAACAATTATGCAGATTCCAGCTCCAGACTGTACACAACTGCTGAGCTTCACGAAAGAATGGCACAACAGCAGGAAATTCATGAAAACAGAGAGAAAGAACTGCGCTATCAGCTTGCTTTAATCCACATCGAGCACCAGGACATGGACTACAAGCTTCTTAAACAGAGACTCAGCTCTACGACCTGCGGAAGCTTGTTTTACGGCTCAGTGAACAACTCATCGCACGGGAGAGGCACGAAAGTAACGCCGGTTTAACAGAACAGTTAGCAGCGGCAAATCGGTTGATACTGTCTGTTGGAGGCCAGCTTTGGGATGGAGTCAATGGTACTGCAGAGCAGGAGCGTCGGTGTGCTCGAGTCAATATTGGCTCGGACGACTAAATCGGGAAGGCGGTGAGTGTGACCATCAATATTGATGGCCTCCGACCAGAATCTTAATTGACTTAGCATCGCCTCAGTTTTCTTCTTGATGCCCTTGGACTGATTCAGACCTGTCAATGCAATACATATACATGGTCCATAATAATCTCGAGACTCTCCGAATTTTATGTGCCAAGATATGGTCAAAGTTCAAGTTCGCATTTTTGGCCGTTTCAGAATGATGGTTAACGAGCAGTAAGAGGTATACACCGATAAGTCTGAGCATTTGATACATTAACTTCACATATGAAAGAACATATATCCAAAAGGATCAGTGTCCTGAATGTCCACAGCGATGGCAAAAGGGTTTCGTCCCATTACTACATACGTCCCATTACTACATACTACACTGTATTAGCTTGTTCTCCCTGCATGAGGAGATTGTTTTGCCCACATGAGGGGCAATTCCACACCGATTTTTCTGCCAACATGGCACCTGCATTGCCATGCTCCCTAGGAACCTATCAATGCCCCTCCTTGCGATATCTGACCCACGGTAGAAAAACCTCTCCAAGTTTATCCCCTTACAGCGCTTTTCATAAGTCCGCGGAAAACGTGAATTTTTTCGGTTGTTTGCACCTGTGTACATAGCCCCTATCCAAATTCTGATGTCGTTCATTTCTGTTGCTTGTATCCGAGTATCACTATTTTTGTATATAAGGATGTGTGTATAATGAACTTAGTGTAAGTGGACCAATTTGGACATGGATGTACAACAGGGAAGACGGGGAGTTGAGAATCAGAGAAGAATCCGACATTTTTACAGTGATAGCATGGTGTGGGCTACTCACTTCTGTCCTCCAGCATGTGCCATATCATGCAAATACCCATTATGCTCACCTCCACCCGGCCACAGAGGTTTCTGTCCTCTCCCATGGTATAACAACTGTCTCATGTCGTGGTGGAGGGGCGGCGGGAACCAGTTTTGTGCAAAGTTTGACATGCAGAGAGCGGCCGGGGCATAGGAAAGTGTTAAATAACAACATAGAATTGGGGTCTGCTTTGTGCCTTATAGAATGGCGACGGAGAGTCAGTACATGCTAGCCCCTTCATAACACCCCAAAATCAGCTGTAACCAAAGATTTGGTGCATAGGGGCCCATAGTCGAGCTCGGTTCCTCCGGGAAAAGACCGAGACACGAAAGGAGCACTCTGAGGTTCGGTCGAGGCTGCAGGGTACCGGGGAGGATGGACAAACAGTGCATTTAAAATTTAGGCGCCGGAGACAAACTGAACCAAACAATCGAAAAAAATCACGTTTTCTGCGGACTTATGAAAGCGCTATAATATGTTGTACTTTTGAAACAGTTTAAAACCCTTTCTATGTGCCTCCACAAGAAGAGCTGCAGCTACTAGGAGAGGTATATGTCATAAAACAAAACATACGGCCGCTGACCACCAACATGCATGTGCTGTTCTAACTCAATGCTTCAGTTACATGCACAACCTCTCAAACCCTGTCGCGTATGACGGTCGGAGTGCCCCTTTAATAAAACAGAGGTAAACATTGTGTTTTTGGGCAAAATTTGACGTACCAGAACATGAAATTCTGCTAGATGAAAACAAACTTCTTACCTGCTCACCCTCAGTTGCTTTTTTGGTCAGAAGTGAAACATCTTGCACACCCAAAACTTTTGTTTTTAGTGCACTGGACAAAGACTTTCGGTCCACAGTGAAATTTGAGGTTGAAGTAAAAAAAGTTTAGACCTAAGAAAAAAAAAAAACAGTCTAGAGAAGAAGAAAAAACAGTCCAAAGTCAAAAAAAAAAAAACATAGTTTTTTTCACCAACCCACAAAAGTTTTCCGGCTCAACCACAGATTTTCGGAGGTAGGTGGCTGTGCGAACCCTAGTCTGATGGCTTGATCCGGTGATCGCCGCCATAAAGAATCGTGTTCAGAAGGTGTCCCGCCCCTCTGTTCCTTCTGGATTTCTGCAAGCACATATTTTACATCCCCTCAACGTGCCTCCAAATGCTGGGGACAATCGGTGCATCAAATTTAATTGAATAGCCCAGTTGCGCAGTAGTTGGGGGGGTCCCGACGCCCTCATTCACTCAATTCTGCTCTGTCTTCCTCAAACCTTTTTGATACTATGGAGGTACATGCACCTCGGATGAATTTGCGGGCAATCCAAAAGCGATCCGTAAAGAACTGAGATGAAGCGAGGCGTGTTTCAAAAAGTAGTTTCAGCGATGTCACCGGATCAAGGCATCAAACCAGGGGTTAGCACCGCCACCTACCTCCGAGAGTTTGTGGTCGAGTTGGAAAACTTTTGTGGGTTGGTGAAAAAAAATACTATGTTTTTTTTTTTTTTGACTTTGCACTGTTTTGTTTTCTTCTCCAGGCCGTTTTTTTTTCTTGGGTCCAAACTTTTTTACTTCAACGTCAAAATCTCACTGTGGACCGAAAGTCTTTGTTCAGTGCACTAAAAACAAAAGTTTTGGGTGTGCAAGATGTTTCACTTCTGACCAAAAAAGCAACTGAGGGTGAGCAGGTAAGAAGTTTGTTTTCATCTAGTGGAATTTCATGTTCTGGTACGTCAAATTTTGCCCGAAAACACAATGTTTACCCCTGTTTTATTAAAGGGGCACTCCGACCGTCATAGCTGTTGCCTGAAAAAGAGGCAACAGCATTGTCACGGTCTTCGCCCTGTTGCTCCCCTACAGGTATGTACAGTAGTGGTGAAAAAGTTTTTAAATTTTTCACCTCTTTTCTCAGTGAAAAATGCGTAAAAATCCGGCTGAATTTTGGGTGAATAGTTGGTGTAAAACATTATGAATTTTATTTCAAGTTTTTCACCTTGAATTCCACTTGAGATAGTGGTGAAAAAGTTTTAAATTTTCACCTCTTTTCTCGGTGAAAAATGTCTGAAAAACAAACGACATTTTTCACCGTAAATTGAGGTGAAAAATTTGAATCTCCCAACCAGTGCTTTGTGTGAAATCAGATCACTTTGTGCAAAATTATCTTGTTTTGTTCAAAATTCCTGTATTCTCCGTTGTCCGCAACAAAGAAAGGTTGCTCTTTCAGAAGCAATTTCCTGCTGGGCTGATTCAAGCCAAATTCAGAACTCCTGAAACGCACTTTGATCTGTGCTATTTCAGTGTTCCTTTCGGCACTTGCAAATATTGAAAGAATTCTCTGGCCCAAAAGTTGCTGCTGATTCTTCTCCTTTCAGAAAGCCTTTTCACATATGTGGATACTTTGCTTTATTGGGTGTGACCAAGTCACAATTCAACACACATCAGTTCACGCATTGCTGTCTCCAATCTTTCAAGCCTCTTCATCAGCTCCTCCCACAATGCTTGGACTCTCTTGCACCAGTTTGCGGTAGATACACATTCCTTCGGGACCATTGATACCTAACACACCATACAACGTCGGCAGCAGCTCGCATCCAACACTGCACACGAGCTCATGGTTGATGGCTGCAGGTATATTGTCTGCAATCTGCTTGTGTGCAACTGAAATTACGGAGAAGAATCAGTGTCACGTACGTTGGTTGCACAGATGAACTTACCTTGGAAGTAAGCGTGAACATCAGCATGATAGTGAGCGTGGGGTCCATGTCATCGGGCGGCAGAAGCTTATCTAGATCCTCGGTATGAATTCCGTTCAACCTGATGGCTGCAAGGGCACTCAACACCTAAGCGATGCCCTATGCTGTCCCGTTTGTAAAATAAATCGGTTGCATCTTCACAGGGGCAAAACATATAAAGTTTCGGGAAGTCAACCATATACTGTGGGACTGCTGACCTTCACAAATCTCGAAGGGTCAACTGCACAGATAGAAAACTCCTCCAGAATATATTTCGAACAGAGCTTCAAATATATTTCGACGCAAGTCAAATCTATTTCAATGCACGTCAAATATATTTCGATATTGAGTCGACTCACATATAAACTGAGGGGGGTTCTCTTGGCATCGGGCGGCACAGTGACCAGAGACGTCTGCTCATTGTCTGATGCGGCGCACGTCGAATGTTGGGCACGGTGGTGTCGCGTTGGTTGTGGTCGAGGCATCTGATCACCGCACCGATGCTTGGCAGTGTTTGGCCGGAGCTTTCTGTTGATCGAACAACATAAGTTTGTTGCTTGCCCTAGACCACAACACGTCAACGTGTTTGTTGACTCTGCGCCCGCAGGTTCGTCACAGGTAAGTGCTTGTCTGACCCCATGTGTTGGAAACAGCCTGAAATCCTGAGGACTCCAGCAATTCTCACATAACACGACGAAGAGCACCATGAACGACATGAAGCACGTCAACTCATTTCGTTTACTCTGCATGAGAATATAACAGTGCCGTGGCAACATTCAACACACGTCCCAGTCAGCCTACCACCTGAGGTGAAGGTTCCTTTCCAATCTCAACTGCACATTTGCACCGTGACTCGGGTGAGCCATTTAAATGCAGTTTGATTCATACTGATCCCATTTCTCCACAGGCATCTGGTGTGGTTTTACACAACCCCTTTGTTTGCCGCTACCCTTGGATTGCACGGGCCTGTCGTCAGCTTCGTCAGCAACGCACGCTGCGGGTGTACATTTGAAAGATACATCTCTTCACTCGGAGGTCAGGTGAGTTTGTCAAGTGAAGTTTGGTCTTGACTAACCGGATTGATTGCCAGGTACCTTGTATCCTTTCTACTTGTGTTTGAGGGCCATTGCTGGCGCATGGCAGTACAAGTCTGGCCTTCGGCCTTTTGTGTTTACTATTACTACATATAACACATAGGGCCGTAGGTGGAGTGGTTCATCGTCCTTTTGTGGTACAGAAACTTAGGCCTGAGCACCATTGCTGTACATCCACCACATCGGTTGAATGTTAACCCATCGCGGTTTTAATTTACCTATTGAACTGATGACCCAATGTTATTGGAAGGAGTGCAATCGAAGCCGAGAAACGGATATTGTGGCCCTTGAAAAACATCGGACAGGCGTAATTTCGACAATAGATATACTCGGTATTACCAAAAGTAACCGAGCGTTCGCATTTCTTGGCACATAATGAAGTCTTTTGACATTGTTATAGATTCAAACTGAATCTAGGAGGTGTTTAACACCTAGCTGAACATTGGACTGTGAGTTGGAAGCCCTGTAACATAGTAAAATATTAAATTTACGAAATAACCATATTCCCACCTCAGTGCTTTTCTGGTGAGTATTTCCTTTCACCTTAAGCCTTTAAAAATTGTAGTTGGACTATAACAAGTTCCCTATGAAGTATCAGAGGTCCACAGCCTCGTGTACCCCTCTGTGAGTGAATTAACCGCGAAGACAAACACCGTTTTTAATCAAACTATGGAACAAAACCTATTCTTCAGGCATAAAATCGGGGATCATGCTTATTTCTGTCACCAATATGTTCAGTAGCGTCCTTCCATAAACCACACACAATTCAGCTATCACAACGAAGGTACAGCGCGTGATATAGACTATTCCCAGGGTGCTCGGTCACTTTTCGTAATACCGAGTATACTCAAAATGCCACCACTATTAATTTCGGCTATGTATCCGAACATTGAGTCATGTATTTCTAGCTTGCTTCGCGCTCCTATACCACTGGAATTCGTTGGACCTGAATGGGTCTGATAGGTACATTGTGAGTGGCAGTCATGCAGTACACGGACATTGTACAGCTCATGTACATTTTTGTTGCATTTTGGCAGACAGTATATTTTTCACTGCTACTGGGACACAATGTGAGTATGTTTATTTTTCTTCGAAATATTTGTCATTTGCGGTTGCTTATTAAAAACAATCAAAATCTCCTACCATCATGGTGTGAGCTATCACTTTGTGATACAACTCCCTCCGTGGCTGAAAAAGGCAAACACGCACTACGGAACGAGCGCGGAAAAAGGGAAGCAAAATCACCAATACGACCTGACCTCGAATTGAACGAGGGTCTCGTATTTGTAGATTATGAGTCACTGTGACCTTTTCACAGTACTGCAAATGTGTGCGCTACCAGTTACGCCACCAGGTCTACCACTACAAGCATCCAGGAATCGTCAATCAACACCCACAGACGAATCCTTGCGCACGCTCTGCGACGAAAAATACACACACCTACGGAGCACAGGAGAAAGTCACCTAGACTTGCAAACACGGCCTGACCTCGATTCGAACGAGGGTTTCGCATTCAACTGATTACGTGTCGCCATAGCGTACAGTAAATGCGCGCGTTACCAGTTACGCCACCAGGCCTACCACTGCAAATTTCCCCAAATCGCTAACAGTGAAAATGGGCTAAATAAGCTCTGAATGCGGGCTAGCTGAACACTAACACACCACACACAAAACCTAACACAACACCAAATCCCCTACTTATACTTCACTAAGACTAAGCGCGTCTTCCTCAGTGAGTTCGGGTCCGAGCCGTAGTATGCGACTACTGGTTTGGATTCCTAGCACAACGAGAATTGAATTATGGCCTCAACTATCCCAACTAAACAAACACCACCCTCTCGGCTAGCTACCCTTGACGTTCCGAAACAAGACTTCCCAAGGTTGGGATGTACAGGTTTGGGGGGTGATAAGGATGTTTACTAGGCGGACGCACAAAAGTACAGTCGTCCTAGGCGAGGTAAATGAAGTGTCTATCTGAAAACTCCCACTAATGGTTGTTATATCCATGCACCATGACCTCCGACAACTACTCTGCTCGGTCCCTCCGGCTCCGATCGCGCTCCGTCTTCCCGGAGCGCATCGGACCGCCGGAGTAACGGAACAACCGGAGCTCCACAAAACCTCGGAACGAATCCCCACCATCTGACACCATGGCAAGACACCATCCCACACATTCCTATTATCCTAAGTCCTCCGACTTCTTACTTATTGTTTCAACATCGTTCCTTTTGTCACCTGACTTCTTCCTCCCCTTTCGGACTTACCTTTATTGTTATGTCTGCATGGTTTCTAACATATCTCCTTTACCTACTACAATAAGGAGCTCTAGTATTTAATCTAGTTCTACATCCTCCTGTACTTCAGTTTATGATAATTTGCTTCACCCCGTTCCTCGTGAAGTAGTCTGGTCGTTCCGCTCCGACACTCCGTCGGAGCTCCGCTTCTATCATCTCTGTCCCCCGACGATATCCTGCAGTAACGTTCTGCCCAATTATCCCCTCTGTGGCGTAGCGTCATCCAGTCCGCCTTTCACCAGCCGCCTTATAAGGCCAGTTTAATGCGTTAAATGCTGGGTCCTCGCCACGGGCTCAATGTGTTATTCCTGGGGATACTATATGCGGAAGTTGCGGGTGATCCCGGGACCCCACGGATACAACAGGTGCCTCCCCTTTGCCGGGAAACATCATCCCGGTTTTGCATGGCTTGCTTCGGCATTTGTGTGGGCTTGCCGGGGAAGGATTATGCAATAATTTGTCTCTAAATAATGTGTAAATGCCGGCCATGCCGTGAATTTGATGGCTGTCCGTATTGGGTTGGGACTGATGGCTCCGGCCATTGCCTTGAAATTGATGGCTGTTCGTATTGGGGTGCTATAACGGGCCGTATTGGGTTGCAATTGATGCCTGGTTGCTTTAAAGCCAATATTGGTTGAAAAAAGCGCCAGCTCTCGGAAAATATTTTGCATTTTGCGGGCCAGCAGGGGCACTAGGTGAAAAATGGTTTAACAACTCTTGTAGCCCTCAATGAGCTCTACAAGATGGGTATAGGGATCAGGGTTTGGCCGATGACTTTCCTTTTTCGCTCCTAGCCCGTAATTGAACCGTTTTGCATGATCCAGCCTATAAGCATGCTATTATAGGTTCTTTGCAGCCCACTGGAGCACAGTAGAGCCTATTATAGTGCAATAATAGGGTGAAAATAGCGAACATCGATAAATTATATTCTGGGCACGATATCTTGGGGATATATGAATGAAAATGGTTTTTTAAATGTGTCCACTTGTTTCCCTAGGCTGAAAGGCCACCCTCCAGGTCATATATCAGATCCTGGTGATGGAAAAACAACACAATTTGGCCATGCAAGGAAATCGGACTTTGTCCCTATTATGCACTCCTCCATGATGTAATATATCCCAAAGCATACCTTTAGGGACTGTCTCATGTATTTGTATTGGAAAAGTGAGAAATTATCACCTAGGGAAGCCTATACCCCATGTTTGAGGTGACTTTGTTTTAGATTCTTGTTCACCATATTCACCATGCCACAGGGCCATAATCATGTTCTGAAAGTTCCTACTAACTCTCCTGGGCTATATGAACAGTTTTAAGCCAAAAGGCTGGCCAACACATGATGTAAAAGTCGAAAATAAGAAATAACATATTTTGCTTATTTCATATATAGGGCACCAAGGAGACCATATTCAGGGGAATAAACATGGGAATGAGCTCAGACAGTACAATCACTCGAAGTTATGCTTTATTTCAAGTGTCTTGGCCCAGTTTTGGCCAGATGGTGTTTTGAACTATGGCTAAGATATTCACCAAAAGTTGCACTTGAACTCATATCCTCGCAAGCAGCATTCAGCCAAAGGATTCACCAAAATAGTTGAAATAAAGCGTAATCTGCGACAACTGAAACTGTCTCAGTTCATTCCCATTGTTTATATCACACAATATGGTCTCCCTAGTGCCCCTATTCATAAAATAAGCAAATGTGTGATTTGCATTTTGACTTTTATCATCATATATTGGCCAGCCATTAGGCTCAAAAACTGTTCAAATGGCTCATAAAAACAAGTAGGAGCTATCAGAGCTGCATCTATGACCCTGTGGACAGCTGAATATGGCACACAAGAGGATAATAAAAAAAACCACATTAAAGCATGAGGTATGTGGTGTTCTGAGTGTTAATTGTGCAGTTTTCTGCTATAACTACATGATACAAGCCAAAAGGATTGTTTTGTGAGAGTTCCCATCAATGAGGGTTGAATAATAGGGTAAAGTGCAATTTTATTATATGGCCAAATTGCAATGTTTTGCATGATCAGGAGGTGATACATTGCGTGGAGGGTGACTTGTAGCCTACAGGAACAAGTGGAGGCATCCAGGAGTTATTTTAATCGGTATATTCCCAAGGTATTCTGGCCAGAATTTAATTGATCAATTTTCGCCAATTTTCACCATATTGATGCACTGTAACCAGGCTCACTATGCTCCAGTTGGCTGTAGGGCACCTCTAAGAACATCAATACACAGTTACATCATCCGAACGGTTCAATTACGGGCTAGGGAGCGAAAGTTTCCTTTTTGGGACGAGAAGTGGTAGTGTCCCAAAAAGGAAAGTCATCGGCCAAACCCCTGATCCCTATACCCATCTTGTAGAGCTCATTGAGGGCTACAAGAGTCGTAAATCTTTTTTCACCTAGTGCCCCCTGCTGGCCCGCAAAATGCAAAATATTTTCTGAGAGCCGGTGCTTTTTCAACCAATATTGGCTTTTTAAAGCAATTAGGTATCAATTGCCAACCCAATACGGCCCGCTATAGCACCCCAATACGAACAGCCATCAATTTAAGGCAATGGCCGGAAGCCATCAGTCCCAACCCAATGCGGACAGCCATCAATTTCAACCATTTTTATTGATTTATGGTTTAAAGGGTATATATATGTATTGTGGCTGTGGGGCAACTCCCCAGACATAACACATTGAGCCTGTGGAAGGACCCAGCATTAACTTGTTATCCTGACCATTGAGCTTGCACCAGCTCCGACTCCGGACTCCGGTTGGCCCGCCGCTCCGCTTCGTATCTGTTGTTAGTTCGACTGGGCCCTATATCCCTCCGTACCATCTCCCTGGAGACTCGGATATAACAGTATCATAAACTGACCTGACTCAGTATCGTTTGCTATGTCGTCTTCATCGCTTCCGTACTACTCCTTGGTTCCTCCTGTCGCCGGCGTCTATGCGGCGCAGGGACCGAGGCGTACTCCTCCGACAAATCAACTCCGAGCCTACCGACGATAAGTGCTCATCTGATCTCGTCACTACGGATGCTAGTCACTACTACCCCCATCTCAGTGATTACCACTCCATTTGGTCCTCCGGAAACTGGGTCTCTCCGCACCCAGCTTCACCACTTATAATTCTCCGGCACCGCCCGCATCCGTCGAGATCCGACTCCGAGTCGATCTTCGGGGACCGGCAATCTGCCCGGGAAGAGCTGGCCGCTTTCCCGTCATTCAACGATCCATTCCACCCTTCCGGAATCCATTGCACTCACTCCGTCCGAGCCCGCGCTTACTCCGAGTCCCTCGGACCGCGGCCTCGATGGTGAATATCAGCACATCGATCAGTACTGCTCTCCCATCCATTCTCCACCTCATCCACCAGTCCCTGGTTCCCAGGCCTCTTACCATGACCTCGACCAGTTCACATCCTGTACCTGGAATTTTTCGACGGCACCAATCCGTTGAAAATCGATTCGTTCATCACGCAGTGCTTCGCGCACTTCGCCGGGCATCCTCGGACATACGCCTCGGACGATGATAAGATCACCTTCATGCTCCACTTCCTAAAGGGGCAGGCGGCTGATCTTTTCAACGAATCGGGCCGTGTTGAGGAGTTTTCCTGGCATGGAAACTTTTCCACGTTCATCGGGGAGTTCCTGGATGTGTTGGCCGTCGGAGTCGTCACGCCGACGTGGACTACGAACTCCGACGCCTCCGGATGAAACATGGGGATCCAGTTGGGCCATTCCTCGAGGAGTTTGAGGCTCTCACTCCGTTCATGGCCTGGAATGACTCCGCAGTCTCCCACGCTCTCTACTCCGCGCTTCCGCTCCGTATCACCATGCAGCTCGACGATCTCATCACGTATCCGTCCAACTACGCGGACTCCGCTCCCTAGTGATTCGGCTCGACACAAACAATGGCAGGCAGTTCTTATGGCTGGGAGCGCGACTCGGAGCAAGGGAATTCGGCTGACTGTGCTCGCGGGTTCTTCAGAACGCCTCTCAGTGCTCACGCAGGCTCCGAAACCCCCGCTGCCAACGACTCTACTGTTCTCCGGCACTCCGGAGCCACCAGTCGTTGCCGAACCTAACACCACTCACTCAGACACTTCCTCCGGCATGCCGTCACTCATGTCGTTACCCATCCATCACGACTCGCCCACTCCGCTCTCTCCGATATCCTCCGGACCCCGTGCGCTTATCAAGTCGCGGTTCCGATGGAGGTTCGGCGTGAGCGCAAGCGTTCCGCATCCATTGCGGGCCTTCTTGTGCAGGAGGGCGGTTTGTGCGGGACGTCTCCGCAAGAGCGAAGCTCTGAGACGTCGGGAGTTGGACCTCTGCCCGGTTATTGCGGTTCTCCGCTCCACCACATCGGCGGTTGTCCTCGTCTAGTGCGTACCGTTGCTGATCACCGCGGATCCTCATCGGCTCTGCTGTACAAGGTCATCAGCAGCAGCGGATATTCCTCCGGTCAGGTCTCCGGACCTTCGGACTCCGCAACTCCGTCCGCGACTCCGCGTCGCTCCGGAGTCACCTTGGGATCCCTCACCTTCCCCTCGCACACCTCACGTCACACAACACGCATCACAATATATACCAACATCGATTCAATCGCTCCGTTAACGACTACCCGCTCTTCGGAGCCGGGCTTCATGATTTCCAACAAATCTATATCAATCCTAGAGGTTGCCTCGGATTCAACTCCCGCTACGTTGAACTGTGTGCTCGGGAAACAGACCAAAATGCTACCTAATGCTAAAGACGACGAGCAGAATGCTTCGCAGGCTAAGCCTAATCCGAAGAATGGCTACACCAACTAACAACTACTAACCAAATCTAACACCTTCACACCCCTTTCAAGGTCTATATTCGCCGACGAGTTGTGATTGCTTGTCCAAGATTACACGAATGTACTTCCAAGGACGAGGACCAGAGTTCGAGAGCAAGTTTGTTTGTTTGAATTGTGTGCTTAGCACAAGTTTTGGCTCGAATAAGAGTTGAACAGAGTTCTGAACGCCTTAGTCGCAGTTTGTTAGATTTTAAAGCCTCACAGCTATGTAGCGTCCGATTCTCTTTGTCTGGGTCAAGTCTGTGTTCTCTTTGTCTGAAACTCGCTATGTCTGGTAACTTTCTTTGTCTGGAACTCGCTTTGTCTGAAACTCTCTTTGTCTGGTAACACGGTGAGGTTGTGGGTTTTATGGGTTGACTTATAGTCCGAAATCCGATTCCAAAACGAAACTTGTTATTATCAAACTGAACTCGTTATGTGAGTTAGCCTCAGTTGAACAAGCCCTAGAATTCCCCTGGTACGCAGTGCTTTATTGCTACCTGCTCTTTTAGGGAGGATCCAGTGCCTATCCTACTAATTCTACCCTCCTTTTATATCTACTCAAAACGTATTACATGTGCGCTATTATGCTACTGCGGGTATCTATCCGAGAATTATTAAGTACAGTAGCGTCAGCTCAATACAGTTGTGCAGGCTCAAACATTATCCCAACCCCTAATAAGCTATTTAGTTGCGGGACATGCTGTCAGATCGGTTCCTAATTCGATCGCCCGGTTGGTAAGCTCTTTTCCTTGAGCCTTGGGCCAGTATCTGGTAATGTCCCCAATGGTTGAAGCCTTATCCTGAGATGCTCAGAGCTCGGGCTTCTTGTGGACACCCTGAACCCCCAATTTGGTAAGTTAGTTCGCAAGTTAGACTCGCATCATCAATATCGTGCTTATTTATAAGTGACACTTGATCGGGGTATTGCCAAGACCCTTTGGCCGTTTAGCCACCTTAGTCTGGTATTGAATACCTTGTCTAAAGCATGGCCTGGTCATGTGACGAACGCGTGGCGTCTTGGTTGTAAACATTGTTCAACAAGTCGAAAGGTCCGTCTAAGGAGAAACTTCCTTAGACCAATAATCAACAGAGTGCGTCTTAGCTTATCCCTTAGTAAAGTAGAACCCCAAAGTGGCTTCTGAACCAATATTCAGCCTTGCCCAAGCGGTACCCGTCGTCAATCCCTTATCCAGTATGTGCAATTTTCTGGTAAGTGAGCCGCGAACGAGTTGCGGCTTATAGCCTTGGTATGTCTTTTGACTAACCGTGCGGGATACACGTTAGTCCTCATTTTGGATCATGTGCGCGGTTTAAAACACCGAAAAACGCATATTTTGGCGTGTTTCGATTCACGGCTTATCACCGTGTCCTGGCCTTACCGCGGCTTACGATCCCCAGATTGGCATATATTTGGCGGAGAGAGCTGCCACTGGAGGCGGGGCTCGCGCCCCCGGGCATTATAGCGAGAAGCTTTTTGGCAAAGAATACTCAGTGCTGACAGACCCGGAGAAGGCCCAAGTTCTCACAGCCCAACTTCACGACCGCAACTGGAGGAACGATACAAGTCCGGGTATTGTGGCCACTTTTTCGACGAAATGTCTCAAGACTCTAGAGGTTGATCCCAAGGCTGCTACCACTACAACACCCTGCGATGAGTGCATACTCGTCTACTCTTTGAGGGGTTATCAAAACGCGATAAAGAAGCCACCAACAGAGCCGAAAAATCGATGCTTTACTCCTCATGCTCATCAGAATGCGCACGCTGGGATACTTTACGCAAAATTCCAGGGCTTGGAGGGACTCATGTCCGAGGTAGATGTTTTTTTCTGAGTAAAACCCATCGCTAACATTTCCCAGGATAATCCACATTCACTCGAGAGACGCTATATCACTCATGTCTTGAATGGGGACTTCAAGGACGACAAAGTCTTTAATGGAATAATACACGCGAAGGTCTTGGCCAAGACCCGCGAACTCAACGGCCGCGGGAGCCAGAACTTCAAACACGATGAAGATGTTGACACACTCTTTGGCCTTATCCATTCAATCAGCCCGTGTGCCTACCGAGAGATTGCGAAACACATTCCGTTGCGAACCACCCGCTCAATTAAGCACAAGACTTCGACCTCACCACGGTTTCCACTTGGGATCCAAGAGGAGACTTTCAGCTTCGTCACAAAGTACTGTGAAGATTATGGTTACCCTCACAGGGGCCCGCTGTCGCTTGGCGTTGATGATACCAAGCTCTTTTCGGCGCTCCGCCCCCTCTACGATGGCGTGAAGAACAAGTGGTTTATTGTTGGTGCTATTGGGGAGCCGATTGAGGTTCCCAACGTCGAGGCACTCCATGCCACCCCTGGAACGACTCGAGAAAACCCCTCCAACGATGGCTACGAAGGTGATATTCAAATGTTTACCTATACAATCAACTAATAAATCAATAGCTTCGCCTCTGGACGTTACAAATCCCGCTCCCCCGTGTGCCGCCCCTTGTGCTTGCAATTATGGCAATCGAGTCGAAGGTTAAAGGACCTCAGCTTGCGGAAGTGGCAACTTTCCCTGATGAAGGGGCTTATTTCACGCCGCTTCCGAATCACCGCTAGTGGTGGAGATGGCGCGGCCGTCGAGCGAGATTGCCAGCGTAGACTGGCTGCTGCCAGCAAGACACGTGAGTTTCGCATCAAGCACCCCGACCCCAATTACCCAGACATAATTGTCGAGCTCTGGGAATTGGACGGCAATGTATGGGTTATTTTCCAGGATGCCAAACATGGTCGCAAGACCCTCCGGAATAACGCAGCATCGGGTGCTCGGGGCCTGGTTCTGGGTAATTTTGTGGTGTACTTTGAGCAGATGTACACGCTTGCGATGGAACCCAACTCACCAATGTACCCACGAGACTGGAGGAATCGCGACCGTACGGATGACCCAGCCGCAGCTCGTCTGTATTCCGCCGATACACTGGAGCAGGCAGCGCAGAATCCCACACAGAATTTGGGCTTGGTCGTGTATCTCTTCGTATCCGGGGATTTAATCGACGCCTACCAAAGTCGTACCATCAGCCACCATGAACGCGCGAAAATTGCCATTCGTACTCGCCTTTTCCTTCAGACATGGCGCTTGTATCTCCAGAAGGCGGGCTACTCCGAGGCACGCCACTTTATTTCCAAGGAGGCCTTTGACATATTTGAAATCCTCGTGAATGGAATCTTCGGTTTAATGGTCATCCACCGAGATCATCTTGGCGACGACTCATGCCCGCTCCTCCCCTGGTTTATTGCTAGCAAACCGAATGAGCATGCATTTGCTGGCCTTCGCGACGTTTCGGAGGACTTTACTTTGCAAGAAGCGATTCTCATCGTCCCAAAATTGCGTGCAAAAATGCAGGCCGCGGTTCTGACTTCCCTAAAAACCACCGACTTCAAAAAACAAGCCTCTGGTTATTCACACACCTACTTCACGAAGGATGATATTGACTTCGGACTGCTAGGTCAGTACCCAACAGATCTAGAGCTCTCGGCCGCGTACGAGATCGCTGCCGAGGAAAACAATTGTTTATGGTCTCTACTCGGCATCCATCCTGTAGATATTTCCAACGCACCCAACCCGGGGCCTGCGCTTATTGCTCAGCCCTCTCCCGATCCTGACTTTCAAGACCTCTATCTTGACAAAGATGGGGATATTATCGAGGCAGTGGAGCGCACGGCTGCGGAAGAACTCCAAAGGGTCATGAACAGCTTGAAGACTGCCCCGAACATTTCTCGCGCTGGGGACGAAGAGCTGGATGCATGTGTTATGGCATCTGTAGCATCGGCGATGGAGGAACTCGCCAAGATGTACGTGTTATCCGTTTTTTCTTCTCGGCATAATACTGACAAAAGTCTCAGCGATAACCTTCCAGAAAGTGACCCCTAGCGTTTTGCGGAAATACAGAAGGAAATTTCACACGCGATGACCACTCAACCTACCGCCTTTGTGGCACTTCTGCAGGGAATTGCAGCATCTGCGCACGCAAAATCGACTGAGCAAGATCCCATACCTCCACCATCATCTTGCCCCCTCGTCGACGTCTCCAGCAGTGACCTTGCTCCGCTTGTTGCTCTTCATCGGGAACACCAAACACGGGAGGAGAAAATGGGGGTTAGAACCTATAGAGCATCGGGAACATACAATAATCACAAAACTGGTGTCAAAAAACCTCTCACCGAGCGACAGATCTTGGCCCAAAAAATGCAAGCTATTGTCCGAAAGGATCAAGAGCGCGGCTCCAGCTCGGGGCTTAACCGGATGGTGTGATGGACCGGTGCCACCGATTCTGTCAATGCCCCGAAGACAGGAAATGCAGCTAATGGGGAGCTTGCCGCCAGTGGTCGTGCAAAAGAGGCCATAAAGCGGTGTAGGGCCATCTTTGGGAAGGTGCAATGTATATCGACAGTGGCGGAAGCGGGCATTGGTGCCGATTGTCAGCTCGCGGCTGGCCTGTATGGATTTGTTATGCTCGGATCTGAGGTTGTCCTTGCTCGAAGTAAGTTGCAATTCGATGATTCCGTGCAAAAACTAATTATTATTCAGTCATTACCATGTACTCCAAGAACGGTGGGAAGGCAGGAGCGCATGCATGGGTTCCCACATGCGACACTATTGGCTCGCTCTCCTACATGGTTGTCCAGCTCTATCAGCATTCCTACCGCCGTCAATTCAAGTTCAGCGATCGTAATTATGCGGCTCTCGGAACGTTACGGTTTGCGCATCTCCCATCGAATTCCTTCCTGTTGATTGTACCCCAGGGCCACGATGCGGAGGGGATTGACTCACCGAGATCATGTGGAGATTGGTCCTCGGGCTCAAAAGATTTTCGAGGAGCTGCGCGCGGAGAAGGAGAAATTGGGAAAAGCCGTGGCAAGTCTCAACACGGTGCGACGTAAAGGGAAGTTGAATGTGAATGTCTTAGAGATAGAGGAGGAGGAAACGGAGTAATGCAATCTTTGGGGCCATTTTTGAGCCTCAGCGGTGTTTTCTTGAGGTTGGAAGCATAATTCGGACAAAACCTCGACCGAGCGACCGCCGGAGGCAAAATTCGGACAAAACTTTCACGCCAGACTCCTTGTAAAATTCGGACAAATTTTTTTGAGAGCCCAAATTAGCATCCAACCTAGCCGTGATAATCATGGGTCCTGCGGACGATCCCGGGCCATGCCGTGGTTCGGATCAAATTAGGGTTAGGAATTTTATCTTTTCTTGGTGTCCAGAGAAAAAAAAAACTTGACTCAGCCAAGAAAAAAACTCCCAACCGTGGCTGCTGAAAAAAAAAAAAAAAAAATTTAGGGAAAAAGAACTTTTCTTCCACCCAGGTCGAAATAATGTGATATTGATGGTGAAATTCTATGACGTTACAGACGTTGCAAAAATCAAATGCGCGCGCGGATTCGGTTGCAAAGTATATTTTTTGGGAAATGTTTGTCATGTGTGCATTGTGGTTGCACACTGACTCAAACCCTACTCTTGAAGGTCTGCAACGGGCACGGCTAAGGTTGCGCGTGAATTGACGTGCAAAACGCGAAGATGCCCGCGATCACGTGTAAGATCTCAATCAGACGCGACTCGCCTAACAGCGCGTCTTTGATGGCGCTGGCCGCCAGCTTCTTTGTTTGACGTGCCTCTGCCTCCGAGGACTACATTCTTCTCAGCTGTGTTACCCACTGCTTTGTTAAACTCGCATTCCGTGAGCAGCATCGGATCCGGATTTGCTCGGAGGAGGACTGATGACGTGATTGTGTTCCCAGCTAGCCGCCCTCTGCAAGCTCACAATGTTAACATGTTAAGCATCTACCTTTCGTTCCCGCACAGGGTACACCAGGCAGTAATGTCGCTCTGTACATGTACACCTGCGTCTGTTGAGATCAACATTTTTAGTATCACTCTGATCGCAAACAGCCGTCAAATACTTTCTGTTGCTCCCGTGGCCGCGTTCTTTTGGTTTCCGGGACACGTCTGACGTGTCTGTTGTTCCAAGAGACCCTGCTCCCGCAGCGGGTATAGAACACATCCGAGAAGAAGACTGTTTCCCAGCCACTCCCTATGTATGTAGTCGGAGGCAGAGGCACGTCAAACAAAGAAGCTGTCGGCCAGCGCCATCAAAGACGCGCTGTTAGGCGAATCGCGTCTGATTGAGATCTTACACGTGATCGCGGGCGTCTTCGCGTTTGCACGTCAATTCACGCGCAACCTTGGCCGTGCCCATTGCAGACCTTCAAGAGTAGGGTTTGGGTCAGTGTGCAACCACAATGCACACATTACAAAAAATTCCCAAAAAATATACTTCGCAACCGAATCCGCGCGCGCGCTTGATTTTTGCAACGTCTGTAACGTCATAAAATTCTGACCATTGATTCGGGTAGATTGAAATTTTTCAACTGTTTAGAACGAGAGACCTCATTTTCTTCAACCACTTGTGAAGCACCCCTGAAAAAAAATGTAACTCGCCAAAACACGGAAAAAACCACAAAAACAGCAAAAAAAACACCTAATAATAAAAGTGCACTCTGACCGCCATACAAGTGAGCCACCCACGTCTCCTAGGGAGGGTGAATTCCAATGAGGCACAACACAATGCTACGGCGGTCACTTTGTACATTTATTATTCGGGTTTTTTTTTTCACATTTTCGGGCCTTTTTTTCATGTTTTTCCCACTTTCATACTTTTTTTTTCTCAAGTGACTTTTTTTTTTTTTTGCAGGCCTACTTTTTTTTTTCTGCATAGTTGCACTGAGGTTTCTTGTAAGATTGGATTCAACTGTGCATTTTTTCAGTTGAAAGCGAGGAGTGCAGTTTTATTTTGGTGAAGTGGCTGTGCAAGCCCGACCGGCCGGCCTTGACGGCTTTCATCGGCAGCAGAATGGTTGAGAGTCCAACTCGGTAAGTGGTAACCGGCTTCTCAACCACAGCAGGCATGCTACTGCTGCCTGTGTTATGGCAGGTGCTATTCAACACTTAATGACCTCCTCCTGCAGGTCACTTGAGCCTAACCATGAGAGCTGAAGTGCCCTTGTGTATCTCACGGGTCGAGGCCATCAAGGCCGGCAGGTTTGGCAGGCATAGCCACTGTATCAAAAAAAAAAAATGCTCGAATCCTGATTCAGCTCAAAAGTTGGTTGCAATCTGGGAAGAAACCTCAGTGCAACTGTGCAGAAAAATAAAAGTAGGCCTCTAAGAAAAAAAGTGACTTGAGAAAAAAAAAAGGATGAAAGCACGAAAAACATGAAAAAAGGCCCGAAAATGTGAAAAAAACCCCCCCGAATAATAAATTACAAAGTGACCGCCATACACTGCTTCTTTCTACTGAACTGATGATGACCAGATCCATGCCTCCCTGCAGAACATACATGTTCACAGCAGGAGACCGCCGCATGAATGAAGGCTTTAATCCGTTTGGCACAGCCATCTTACGGCACCAGAGAAAAAAGTTCCTTTGTGTAACAGTTTGCACACCTCTCCAAAAAACAGAGTGTCAAGTCAAGAAAATTTCTGTGTGTATGAAAAAAAAAAACCTCTTTCCAAAATTCCTGGTACCATAACCAGGTCTCAAACACGAATAGCCATCAAGCAAAAGTGGTCCCCGATCATGACATCTAAAACTATTTTCAAATAATCAATAAAATAAACTGATTTCCCTGTCCTCTGATTGGTCGGCATGTAGATAGGGTTAGGGGTAGGCTTAATCTCTCAATTCTTACGAGGCGAGACTGAGGCGAGTAGGCCGAGGAACGAGGCCGTGCAAGACTCGCGAGCCACGAAAAAAGGAATGGATGTTTCAAGGGGTATTTGCAGGTCTGGGAAGAGGTACCA
>JARJCM010000752.1:0-23758 GCA_029233265.1 Mycena alexandri | reverse complement strand
CGCGATTGAAGCGTGTCGGCTCGGGTATCTGTTTTCGTCGTTCTCGCAGCCAATAAATTACTGACCACCTAACAGAAAAAGTCAAGATCAATCTCGAACACTGCCATCTCGCTCCCTTTCTCTTGATGCCGCACTCCAAAATACCCGTAATGTTGTTTGACCTGCGTTGCGACGAGCCGCTCGATCCCCTCAATCTCGAGCTCCTCACCACTTCGGGTCGGCCGTTCAACGCAACAGACCTGACCCAACTTGCGACGACCCGTCCGGTTCGCCGCCTCCGGTTCTACCATCCTCGTCTTCCATGGTATCTCGATGTCCTTCCCTCTCAGCCAAACGGCGTCTTGGTTGGCGACGTCTTGCAGCAACTGCACGAGGAACTGCATAAGCCCATCCGGCCGCAAGATTTTCACAACACCGTCTTGAATTCGACTGACCGTGAGTTGATCACGTCGGCGTACCGAAATCGGTGCGATGACCGCATCGATATCATGCAGCAGGGAGTTCGGCGGGTGGATTTCATGGGCTCAGATGTCGTATTGCAGGGCTTCATGCAGGGAAGAGACGGGATGTGGTTGATGAAAACCACTCGATTTGGTCGCTGACGAAATGCATCTATATCTTCACGGTTCTCTGTACTTGTGTACTCTCTCTGGCTCATAGAACTGACTCGAGCGCCTCTTAAATTGTAGCTTACTATTTCTTGACTTAAGCGCCCGCCCTGTACGGAGTTGTACCTTGTCTACATATAAGTAAATACAGCCTACGAATTCTACGCATACATATCCTCAGGTACAAAGTGATACAATGCTATCCCGAATCCAGCCGTTGAATCCTAGGTTTCCCGGTCCCGACTATTACATGTTGCACGGCTAGCTAATCTTCATCTGCTGGATATTCCACGCCACCTACATATCACCGATATTCCACGCCACCTATCACCAACATCTCAATAGTTGGTGCATGCTCCTTGAAAGCCTGGCGCGCCAACTCGATGCTGTATGTGCTGTTAAATCCCACGAGCTCGACGTTCCGCAGCCCCGGGAAAGGGGCGCACCACGGCGTGAGGGACACATAATCAGCGAGTGTATTAAACGCTATGTTGTCGTCTCCAAACACAAACTCGAGCGTGGTCACAAGTTTGAGCGCGCTATCGTCCCCGAAAAGCCCCCCAAGGCTGGTCGGCAGCCGCGGCAAGTTGGAGAGCACGGGGAGGACGAGGGATAGGGAGACCGGTGCCAGACGCGAGGCCACCGGGCGGAGGGAGGCGTCGGTGAAGATGAGATCGAGCTGCGTCATGTGGGAGAGGACGCGAATCTCACGCAGGGCGCCCGTCTGGTCGAGCGTGTGGAGCAGGTATGCTACCTGGGCGGCAGCCGCTGATAGAGCTGTTAATTGGGGAAGGTGATCTGGAGGAAGGCGTTCCTGCATGGGAGGAACGATGACGTTCCCGAGATGCAACCGAGTTATACTCGGATGCCGGGATAGAAAGAGATGCATCTGCGAGGGCCTGAGTCTGCAATTTAGGATTGACATATCGCAGAGGGTCGGGATTTCCGTAACCGAAAGTAATGCATCCAGAACGTCCGTCTGGACGGTGGGGGCGTCTATGGAGATGACGGCGAGGGGAAAGGAATTAAGGACGTCTATCGTCCACGCGAGGCAATGGGGCGAGAAGACAATGTCAGAGTGAAGCCTAAACGTCGACAACGTCCTTTGCCGAAAGGCGGCCGGTGATAGCGAAATGCTGGTAGTTAAAAGCCCCGGTATTCGGCCGCGTTTGGGGGCCCGCGCCTGGAGGCGACTACGCCGCGAAATCCGAGAGATGGTTGGAGCCGACGCGCCAAGGACAATGTCGACCGTAAGGCTTTCACAGGCTTTCTCGAGGACCACGTTTAAAGTTTTAACGACCTCGGTGTAATATGCTGCTTGCGATTCATCTGCGTAGTCATGCGAAGGAGGGCTGAAGCGAAGCTCCGCCGCTTCTATACGGCTCAACCTAGAGCATAGACGGGTGAATCTGGCAACATCTTTTAGTGTCGACAAGGCACAACTCAAGCTTTGAGCCACGTTGAGAAGCAACGAGGTCAATAACACAGCTAATGCATCCGAGTTTTCTGGTCCGATTGAGATGTTGCAACCCTCAGCAGAGTCCACGTCGTGGCATACGCCTATGCGAGAGAGATAAATGGGTAGTGCCAGGAAATGAAGGCGTCGGCACATGGTTGAGAGGAGATAGATGGGAGAGGGATCGCCCAAATGGCAGACGATTATTAGGATTTCATTGGGGAGGTCGAGCAACATGGTGGAAGCTGTAGTAGTTGTTTGGTTCCGAGGTCTATGCCGGTTGTTTGTTTTGAATGCCGACGACTTTCAGCTTCAACCTCCGTCCTTTTGAGTTCCTGAAAATCAGCAGCAAGAGTGCCAACTATCGCACGATTCGGAGGGAATTATATTTCTTCATCATGCCAAGATTTGCACGAATCACAGTCGTTCAGCCGTGGAGCCGTTCGCTTGGCTCTTAGAGACTGAGAGCCTGTGATCCCCGGGCCCTTCAACCGAACAGCACTTAACCGGGACCACCATGTGGACCACCCACTACGACGTCCTCATCGTGGGTGCTGGCGTCGCAGGCTCAGCCCTGGCTCATGCTCTGGCAACACTCCCTGGTTCCAAGCTTCGAATAGCTGTCTTGGAGCGGTCTCTCGTTGAGCCGGACCGAATCGTGGGCGAAATCCTCCAACCGGGCGGCGTAGAGGCGCTTTCAAAGCTTGGCCTGGCATCTTGTCTCGAAAACATCGACGCAATGCACGTCAAGGGGTACTGTGTGCTTTCCGGGGACCAAACAGTCGAAATTCCATACCCAGAGACCTCGCAGGGACGTTCATTCCACCACGGACGGTTTATCACAAACATGCGGGATGCTGCGCGGAAATCTGTCGGCGTGGATCTTATCGAGGCAACTGTCACGGACTTAATCCACTGCCATTTCGAGCGCAAGGTCATTGGCGTGCAGGCTGTCCAGAAAGAGGGCGCAGTAGATGGCGAGGACGGCGACAAGGTAACTTACTTTGCAGACCTCGTCATCGTTGCGGATGGCTGCTTTTCAAAATTTCGGCCATCTATTATGGGACCAACGGCAGTGAAGCCGTCCACGCGGAGCCATTTTGTGGCGCTGATCTTGGAGGAGGACGCGCCTTTACCCCTGCATGAATACGGCACAGTCGTTCTCGTCGAAGGCGCAGGTCCAGTACTACTGTACCAGATTTCCAAACACGAGACATGCATGTTCGTAGACGTCAAATCCCCCCGTCCCGTCCGATTTAAAGGTGAGTTCCCTTGCGTTCACTTTTTTTTCTGGCTCACTGTCTATGCAAGGCATACCTCCTCACGGAAATCATCCCGAAGCTCCCTATCCCACTGCGGTGTGCCGCGCAATGCGCAATTAACGAAAAACCGCCTCCGCCGGACACCGAACTCGTTCCTCCCCGCCGTACAACAAGGCGCCTGTTGCCGGCGTCTTCCTTTTGGGTGACGCCTGGAACATGCGGCATCCGCTGACCGGCGGCGGGATGACCGTCGCCCTCAACGACGTCCTTGCTGTTGCGGTCTCTGCTCGGAACCCTCCCGGACTTTAAGGATCGCGCCCAGACGACTCGCGTCCTACGGAAATGGCACTGGCAGCGGAAACCCGTTGCGTCGACCGTGAACATATTCAGCGTCGCGCTACACGATCTTTTCAGCGGCCATGGTGGGTTTTGTGATCCTTCCTCAAGCTTTCTTCTTACCTGTTTCAGGGGACGACCTGGGCGTCCTGCGGACGGGATGCCTCAAATACCTCGAGCGCGGAGGCGAGTGCCTCAACGGCCCCGCCGCGCTGCTTGCTGTGTAAATTACCCTTCCTCCTCATCTTTTTTATAAGACTAAAACAATCCTAGCCTCGCCCCATCGCCCCTCCGCCTCGGTTGGCACTTCCTCTCCATCATCATCTACTCCATCTGGCTACTCTTCGTCGCTAAGCCCACCCTCTGCCTCATCACCGGCAAATCGCGCCGCGTCGCGCCCTCCTTCGATGAATACCCCGCGCTCTTACGGGCGGAGCGCCAGCGGTCATACGCACCGCAAGCGCCCTCCTTCTCCCCCTCCTCGCCTCCGAGCTCCGCTGGTGGGCCCCGCGCGCGCGACCCAAGCCCACCACGGAACCGTTTCAACTGGACGTGACCATGACCGTGTACTTCGTGTGGTTCTTCGTACCCATGGCGCTATGGACGTTCTTCGTTGTGCTCAGGTAGGTAATTTACTTATAAATTATGCGATTACTACTCTGGACTCATTTGGGATGGACGGGTACAGAATACTTAGAATATATACATGCAGTCATAGATGAGTGAGTTAACTTAGCGAGTAGGCACTTAGCAAGTCCGTATGGAGCACACACGCAGTATGTTGGTGTATGTGCAAGTCAAGATTGCCTTTTAATTTCTTGTGTTTGGGTCCGATACATATGAGTGGTTCTTTGTTTGAAATAGGTACGCCATGCGTTTCTTCGTGGTCGTCGTTGGATCTAAATCAGGCCGCGCCGCGAGCATAATACCTACATCATCAGTATGTCGATCCCCTTGAGCTTCCCGCCCTTCCCGCGCTGTGGATGAAAAAAAATGTATGTCAACACCGATCGTTCCACGAAATAGACGTGCAACAGAGAGGTCTGGAGTCTTCTGCCGCAGCACCTCCAAGCGGTTTCAAATCCAGATAAAATCCAAATCCCGAAAGGGAGATGCCGGACAACAATAGGCCTCCCTCCGGGTCCAGAAAGAAATAGAGAAGCAGGGCTAACCTGCATCAACAGCACCCTGCAATCGTCCATCATCACATCCGTAACGTTGAATTTTTCCTTGCTGATGACCTCGCTATACGGCAGCGAGCTGACGATGTCGTGCATGAAGACTCCGCGGGACGGCGTCGTCGAGGGCGTGGTGACGATCCGGCGCGTCCATCTGGATTCATCCTCCCCATTCTCATGCGCCGAAGCCTTGCCCTTCCCCTTGCCATTCTCGTCCGCTACGGTGCGGGAATCCACGGAGGAAGATGAGGAATTCTCCACCCGCAGCGAATACGGATTGTAATCGCGCAAGCGCAAGTGCCGCTGCGCCGGACCCAACCGCTCGCGCGTACCCAACGACTCCTCATCCACCACCATCGAACCCAATCCCATTCAACAGGTCGTTCACCGTCGGCAGAGTCTCCGGGTCCACCGAGGGTGTCGTCGTTGCCGTCGCAGGCACCCTCCGCTGCACGCTCCCCTCTTCCCTATCCCCTGGGCCATCTGCATCATCATGCTCTTCGTCAACCGTGTATTAACGTCCGCAGGGCGCGCCGGCACAGGCAGCGTGGGGTTAAACGGGTCGATGCACTCGACGGTCTTGAGTCCATAGAGCGCGTGCTGCCAGTCCGTGCTCAGCGCCTCGTCGAACCAGCGCGTGTTCTGTGGACCCCACGCCTCCCACGGGACGGTCTGCACGCCGACCAGGAGAGAGCGCACGTGCATCTGGCGCGAGCGGCTGATCGCGGCGGGGGTGGGCGGGGGTGGGAAGGGGTTTTGCTGCTGCAGGTTAACTGGCGTGAAGAAGGAGGGGTGTGGGGCGAAGAGTTGGTAGGGGTGCGGGGGGTAGTCTAGGGAGGTTTCGTCCGCCACGGTGACAGCGCCTGAGCCGGGGGTGGAGTTCGAGTAAGGCGCGAGAGGGTAGATGTCTCTTTTTCGCTGTGGCGCGGCCGGGGGAGCATTGAGGAACATTTGACGTTAAGAAAGAAGACAAAGGAGTGAACATGGTGGTCGCCCGGGCCAGTCGGCTTGAAGATGTACAGACAGCACGCGTGGATGCGTTCATCTGGCCGAGGGTAGTACACGCGGTTGCCCGTGCCCTCTCCGCCGCGGGGAACCTGTCCGGGCGCGGGGTTGCTGCTCATGCAGATGTACCAATACATGAAGCCGTCCTGCAGCGGCGGAAGGTTGTAGCTGCTCTTGAGTACCGGCGCAGTGGAGTATGAGATGGGTTCTCGAAGGTGTAACACTCGAAGCGCCCCGACGGGCGGACGATGAGGAAGGTGAAGTCGGAAAGGAAGGTAAAGTCCTCAATCCCCGCCATACGCGCCATCGCGCAGGAGTAGTGCGAGCCGTGGCGCCAGTTCCATATCTGCAGATGCGCACTGACGCTGTCGTTGGACCTCCTTAACCAAAAGCGCGACGAGGTCGCCGGAGACCTGGACGCGCACGGCGCCGGTGGTCTCGAGCGGAACCTGATGCTCCGTGACCTTGGGTAGACACGGCAGAATGCCCATGGGGAGCGAGCTGTCAGGATGGGGCTCGTTTGTCGCGAAACGAACGAAGATGGAGCTGGTACACAGATTCGCACTGGGCAGGGGCAAGCGTTACAAGCACCAGAAGGTCCTGTGGAGGGTCAAAGGTAAAGTCAACGATCTTGAGGCCGCCCATGGCATGGGTCCAAGTTTTGAGGGGTTCCTCCGAGTTGGTAGGTTCCGTGGACGGGAGCTGAAAGAAGGAGATACCAGAGGTGACCTTGTGCTCGTCTTCACGCCCGTTGGCGTAGTATCCGCCGACAAATTCGTACACGGTGCCCGTCGGCGGGAGGGTGAGTTTTTGGCCTTCCCCCCAATGCTCAGGCGAGCGCCAGTTGCGCTCCCGGTCCCGGAGAAGCTTTAGACGTGTTGAAAAGGAGGGAAACTCCGCGGGCGGCATCAAGGAGAGCATGCGATGTTTTGCAAGCTCCAACGTGAACTGCAGACGCGAGGACTCGCGGACAAGGTTGCGAAAATATCTATTGACCTGTGAACTGTGAGATATAACGAAAATAAACGGATAAAACGAACGCACAGAACCACACCGGAGTAGATCGTCCACCTCAAGCAAATACAGTACCTGGCATAAGAGCTCAACAGGGAGGTTTGGGCGTTCCATTTGCAAGGTCTAGCGCGTCTCTTTTCGCTGAGACCCGCCAATGAATGTGGTTCAGAGGACCCAAGTTGAGCGAGATTACAGGTAATTTATCCTGCGCTGTGGGGGAAGGGAAACAACAGTTGTCCGAATTTAGAGATTGACGGCGCTGCATAGCCACTGGTGGCGATCAAGGCCAAAACAGCAAATTGGTTCCGAGAAATTGAATCCAAGAAAATTTTGTTTCCTTTCCGACTAGCCCGCAATAAGTATAATAGTAACATAATAAGGTACACATCCATTTCATTTATCTTCTCTCCCTCAGGCAAGCCCATTTAATTGGTTCGGTAAAGGGATCACCCAAGTTCACAAAATCGAGCAGGACAAAGTTGGGCGCACGGTTAGCGGCGAGCGGAGCACACCCATTGGGATTGGCAAGAATTCTGGAGAATTAAGTGGTATGCTGAGTGCGATGTGCTCCCCCCAAAAAAGAGAGAGAGATAAAATGTACGAAGTGGCTCCATTGGTAGTAGTCGGCGCATCAACAGGATCGCTAACAATCACACCGGCACCGATGGGGACGATGTTCTTGTTCAGCGAGTGGTTGATCATGTATGTACCTGCAAATGAGAGTCAGAAGCGAAGTTTTCGCGGAGTAAGATACGCACATGTGGTCAACGTCCTCTAAAGGGTCCGCTAATGCGGTCGAGTGAGCATGGGAACGTGGGATCGGTGGTGGAGAAGGGGGGTTTCCCAGATCTAAGTACGAGGGATATGTATTGACAGTGTATATAAAGTGGGGATAAGAATTCTACTTTCGTAAGCGACGTACCATTTGGATCTGGCAGGATAAATAGCGCGCTATCATTGCCGTCCGCGCCTGCGTCGAGGAACACCGCTATACGCTTGCCGCCATCGATAATTTCTCCAAGGGTGGCCAATCAGACTGCTTCACCGGACACGAAGGCGAGGGTCGCTAATGCCTGCGAGTCGAGTAAGCATGACAGTCGAGTCAGGAGAGGGAGAGTGACGCACCGGAGTCATCAAATTCCACGCCGTCGCCGGGCTCTGGTTTTCGGGGTTGGTGAGAACGTCGTTGGAGTTGGCGTCAAACAAAGTCTTGACTGGCCGCCGACACAAGACTCCATATCGATCGTGAAAACATCGAGATTAGGTCGTATTGAGATTAATGAAGTCAGGGTTTAATAGAGAAGAGAACTGCGACGGCTAAAAAGGACCAAAGAAGGGAAGAAAGGCGCGCAGCGGAAGGAAGAAAAGAAAACAGAGACTCGAAGCAAGTGCTTGTATTTATAGTTGATCGTTGTTTGATGCTTCAGGTCTCCGTTTTCCTGGGGCAACGCCCCCTTCGCCAGAATTTACCCAAGCGCTCCCCGAGCGGACCCTCGTCTGACCATTTGGCATAGATAGGTTGGTTTCACTCGCGATTTTCTGTGAGACTTTGTTGTCCGCTCAGCTTGGCCCAGAGCAGTGCGCATGCGAAACAGATCCGAAAAATGTTCAAAAACCTTTGACGAAACTCTAAGGTCGACAAAAATGGTTTCCCGTTCCGGCGTTCCCGAGGGTGGCAAAAACGGACAATTGGCGACGAGATCGATCGGAGTTGCCGTCGAGGGTCGCCACAGTAATTTATCCACAGTCTGGCCAAGAATGTTGTGGGGGCTTGTGGAGGTTAAAAGGAAACTGACAAGCGAAAGTAAGTATCGGCCCGGGCTTGAACGGCTTCCCGGTCCGACTTGATGCGCGACCAAACACAGGCAGACAACAACTCCGCCAGCAACCACATTTGGAAGGTGGCCCGTGGAACCAAAAACGACGGACCAAACCAACACGATCAAAACGAGTGAACGAAGTCGAGAATAACGATTGATCAAGTGCAAAGCAGCACTGGAAACAAATTCGCAAGCAACGGAATCTTTACTTACTTTGCAGCCGGTATCGACAATATTTTCCTCCATTGACGACGAATAATGCTGCATGACCAGGAAGTAAAAGCCAGGGCCTTTCCTAAAGTTAACGACCATCTTTCAAACCGGTTAATATTCGCGCGCGTCGACCTCCCGATGGGACAAGGAACGTGGAATAGCTAAATTCAATGCTTCTCATCATCCCAATCATGTTCTTCCTTCTCCCAATATGCACTGTGGGCTTATCAGCGTGTATCGTTGTGACAAGAATAACTACTGACGGAGGAGGCAAGTCGAGCATACTCGGAGCTGGTCCAGCCGGTAGCACGTCAGCGTACGTGAGATTAGACGACCGGGGAGGGGGACAAGCAAAGCCCGGCCCGAGCTTGATCGGGGTCTCCAAGCTGAGGTCGTTTTTCATCCCGGGGAATGGTACGACGAACTGAAGCATGTACTGAACGAAGATTCGGAATCAGCGGCAGCGCCGTAAAGCCACTGTTCGTTCGTACCTGCCAGACGAGTGTCTTGCTGCTGAACGTCGGCGCGAAAGGTAAAGTAATCGTGGAGGTAAAACGTGCGCTCCGTCTCCAAATCCCTCGGTCTTTTTGTCCCTTGAACCCACTCTGGTTCGTCGACGACCGCCTCGACAGCCGGCGTGCACTCGACTGTGTCGTCCGCCAAACCTTGGGCTTTTTGAAGATCAAAGGTTTCATATATGTTGTCATTGAAGAGAGTGTCACAATCGCGCACGCGATAATCTGTTGTGCGGCGAAGAACTTGCGTCAACTTTGAGGATTGAGTCGGTGGCGTGGGGAATAGCGAGTTCTTGGACTCTGAACGATCAAGAGTCTTGGTTTCCGTCACGATGTACAAACTATAAGGAATGGGTGTTGCGATGGGAAAGAAGGATAATTCCGGGATTGAGAGCTGCAGCACAAAGTAAAAAGTCTCGCTCAGGGGCTGGACTCGAAAATTACGCACAGTCGCAGAGACATGCGAGTAGTCGCCCCAAAGTCCTTGCCGAATTTTTTTGGTCGCGCTTGATCTCTCTCCACGGTCCAGTCCAGCCCTGCCTCAAAGATTCTTTGGTGAGCAGTTGGTGGTGCGAGGCGGCAGATGTGACGGGGAAGAATCTGCATAGGCGACGCTTCTTGCCCGAAGATCGCTCGCCGACAATCTCGAGGGAGTACCCAATCGTGGCACACGTGTGATAAAAGGAGGGCGGCAAGTTATCGGGTATCGTAAACCGGAAGGGACACGAGAAAAGTGTCGGGGCTTGTCTCATTGGAGGCGTCTCCCGTGGTCCACAGCGATTCCCTCGAGGAAAACAGCTAGGCAGAATCGTTTCAGGAATTTGAAAACACCGAGGACCAACGCACAGCGACGGCTTCTTTGTACCAGATTGCCAGTATGGGTGTATCGTTGTAAATTTGTCTGGACCCTCAATGAGACTTGATCACGCCATCCAAGCAGTGAATCGTACGTCTCGATAACTCCTCGCAATTCAATTTGAAGGATTTCGATGCCGTCCTTGCGCGCCAGCGGGAGGTTAAGATCAACATGGCCCTCTATGGTCTCCCCAGCCACACGGACAAGATTCGGAAAGTGGAGAGTAATGAGTCGTGGTTGCTGAGGGCTTGTCGAGGCCATGGATGGAGGAGTTACGAGTCGTTAGTTGCGAACGTCGGTAGAATGTGAGTATGAGGCAACTAGCAGTGGTCGCGGCTTGTCAATGTCAAGTTGGCGATGACTCGTTGAAGTATTGAATCCATAGACTCGTGACCAGCTGCCCTCCTTTGCGATGTTGCCTCACTTTCCCCTGTCGCTGCGTAGGAGAGGGTTCTCGCGCCTGCGGTATTTTTATCCGAGACCGGGCGACAATGGAAGGTAGACGTTTAAATTTGCTCTTCGCAGAACAAAAGCCGAAACGATTTTGAATCGGTTTGGCGGCCGATCCTATTGATCAAAAGCTCAACTTTGTCGGAATTCGCCTCGAGGTCTATTTTTTTTGGAAGTATCCTAAGTTGATTTTAAGTCAGAACTACCACAGCAACTCGGAGGCCCGGTCCGTCTCTCTGTCGAAATTATTGCAGTTTCTGGAAGTCTTCAAGTTTGGAATCGGCCTGAAACACCAGGGCACAGAGAGAAGCTGAGAGAAGCTCAAGTTTGAAGTGAATAAATTGGATATACGTATGGATCCAGACAATACAATGAATCTCAAAGATGGGACATGCGCCGAGACTCGCGGAGAAGCAGAGAGTGTAAGAGAGTGTAAGTATCAATTCGGGGGTTTTCTCAGATTTTTGTTAGATGACTGCAATGGCCAATATTGTAAAGTTCGGACGCGAGGCGGGCAGACTGACCATATGACTTGCGTCTTCGATGTAGTTCTGGTGTCAGTAGAGCTGTTCAGCAAGCGAAAAATCTTTGAGCTCTTGATTGCACAGTTCCTCGGGAGCGACGTCTAACCCTCACAAGAAAGATGCAGGTCTATGGTAGTCTCTCTTAGAAAGACACAACAACATTTAATTGCTCGTACCTCGCATGTGGTAGATCCATGGCCAACTCGGACATGGTTTTTATTCAAGTCCAGTCTGGATGGCATCGATCGAAAAGTGACCGCAGGTAAATGCGGAGTTCAAGTCTGGCAGTTTTGTTGGGCATCGATTAATGGCTACTAGTATTAGTATAGAGGTGATATTTAGGAAGAGGCCGAAATCTTGCTAGTTCGAGTCAGTATGCTTCCGAAGACCCTTCCCAGCGCTCCGCCGGTTTGTGGGCTCCGTATGGCGGTTGTGGGACGAATTCAAATCATGCGAGGATGTTACCATCTCAGATCGGACCTCGATATCATCCAAGCTTATATGTAGCCTCGGCCATGGGGCCTGTGATGGCGTATTATGGTCGCTTGGACGCCGATAACGAGGCTTGCCGCAGCCGCCTCGTCTAATACATACACCGATCTGGTCGGGATTGTACTAGGACGATGACGGCGGTGGGATAGATGCCCTGGCGCGAGCGTCACCAAGTGTACAGAATCTTTGTTGCGGGGACTCTCACCACAATAACGCTACCGCAGTACGAATACATAACCCACGCGAGGGACACGCTTGCGTGGGATTGAATCCAATCCTTTACTTGAGGAATATCGCCAGTTAGCGAAAGCCTGAAGCATATAGTGAGCAGGGTGCTAGGATTAGAAGAGAAAGTGAAACGACCACGAAGAACAAGAAGTAGATAGACCTGATTCCAGTAAGAGTACCAGTACCGTTTCCACTTGAGAGCGCTTTCTACGCGTAGTACCATCACTCGCCAAGAAGCTATCGACGAGCATAGGCTTAATTGAATGCGGTAGCTCCACGTCGTCAGGAAAATCAACAGCGTTGCGGTGGCGGTGGTCGCACAGGCCATTGTGAAGGTAGTGATTTGCACACCTCGGCAGAACGGAGGTTTTTGGAATGTTCCAATGACAATGTCGGACCCGATGGCCGCGACGCAGTATGTCAGCATTATCGCCGATACTGTCCAGGTGAGTCGGTGTCAAGGGCCAGAGACAGACACTTACTTATTGAACCAACGAGCAGTGTCAGGGGGAAAACGAAGACCCAAGCGCGAAAGTAACCCTTGAGTTTCCAAACACGCCAGATGATAATCGCGTCCCCCAGAAGGGACTAGGAAAGGCTTTTAGTCAGAACTGTATGCCGTGTAAGAACAACAAGCTAACCAAGTAAGCGTACAATGCATCGATCGCTGCTATTAGCGGAAACATGAAAGATTGCGCGTTTGCAAAGCGGGTCCCCAGCGACAATTCCGGATTTAGGATTAAGGTTAGTTTTGCTTGCATGATAAAGTTCGTCATGTCGAGAGCCCAGAGGACAACAGTGATCATGAACATGACCAGGATGGCGAGCCAAGTAAGCAGTGAGGATCGCGACCGGCCCTCTTTACCACTAACGCATTAAATTTCAGATAGGCAGAGAGAGCATCCGAGGAGAGACGTACAGCAGCGCGAAGCTCGCGTTGAGTACCAGGACCGCATATACAGCTGGAAATATTCAATGACACGGTGATGCGAGAGGGCTTAACCGAGGGGCTCACCAAGCCAAGCCGTCTCGCTGACGATCGCGACAAACGACCCCACTATGTCAAGCCCAATGTCCCGTAGCGTTTGAATCTCTTCCGGGGTCATTGATTTTTCACTCGAGGCTTGTACTCTGTGAGGTATTCCAATCTACAGGAGCCAATGGGACATGAATAAAACTCCGGGTGCGCCAAAAGAGCAGGTACAGATGCATGTGAACCGAGCGGATTCTTTAAAACTGCGACATCGTACGAGCTGGGGTCGCAATAAGTTGTAGTCGGAATCCCGGATGCGTGTGATTTTGGGCGCGGTACACATGGTTGTTATGTTAACTCGCTGTTAAGCGCACCGTCGGGTTGATCCGCCTTATCCCTTATCGGACTTCGGAGAAATCCGGCCGAAAGCGACTAAAATTACTGTTCAGTGACCGCCACCTCGAGCTTTGTGAGGCCGCTCTCAAATTTCGACCGCACGTTCTTGACGTTCTTGGATCTCCAGAAGCCTTCAACGCTACGGTTCGATGAAACCAGTGGAACTTGAAGAACTTCATCCGGACCGTTTTGTCTCATGAGCAGCTTGGCCTTTCACAATCCATATTGTCAGACGAACTTGGAAGACTTCAAGCTGTCAGTCCACCCGAATCAATATTTGAGGGCATGGCAAACAACCAAACTGACTCGAATGATGAAGCGCCGTGTTCTCATTGGGTCCACCATACTCCCAGACGGCTACTCCTCCGAGTCCGACTGAGTTACCGCGGTTCGATATAATGCCTGTGCACACAGTAAGCGAAAGCGAAAGCGTTTCTCCCGCAACGGAGAAAGAAGCTTTTCGTGCTTTAAATCCACGCCAAGAACTGCAACACGTCCCTCCTGGTACCATGAGCGTTCTCGCAATCGACGGCGGCCTGGACGACAATCGCCGGAGCGTGCGCTACTCTAAACACCCTCAACGTCCCGATGTTCATAACGCCCAGATGGCTCGTGATGTTTGGTACATTCGGTATGTCTTCAAACCAAGTACTAGTTGAACAAGTCATGGTTCTAATAGACCACACTCCTGGCAGTATCGCGTCAGTTTTTTTTTTTTGGGGGGGGGCTATACTACTGACATTTACGGCACGTCATTTTGGTCTCAGCTGGATTGGATCCGCACAGCTCACTTCGCACTTGGAATTATGTCTGGTACATTATTCGACGAAGGGCATAATCATTTTCATGCAGTCCAAATTGGAGGAGCTATCATATAACCCCGTCGCTCTAGGTCGCCATTCTCAAAATAAATCCAGCGCTTTCGGACGTGGCACCGGCAACTACTTGGCCGACAGTCATGGTTCGTTCAACGTTCAGATTATTTGCACCCTGATTTCGGGAGCGTACCATTTGGGCAGTCCTTGCAGCGTCAGTTCAATGTATTTTCGTTGTGCTGAGAGCCTGAGAGTGTGTGCCAACTAAAATCATTTTTCAAGCACAACACTTGGTCTTTAGTGGTAAGCACATTGTATGGGACTTCCTTTGTTGTGAGTCTCGATGTCCTTTCGGTTTTTCGAGGACCCGAGAGAACCCTCCCCGACGATCCCCAAGACGATCCCTATTGATGCAGTTCGAAAACAGTGGAATTCTCTCAAACGAGAGATAGATGCAATTGCATACGATTTACAAGGATGAGAGAAAGTTCTGCAAGCTAGTCCACACTGGGTATATGCAAGGAAGGGATCTCAAGTCGACCTCTATTCCTTCCAGTCTGTGCCGACAATGGGATTCGCGATTTGATGTCTGTCGATACCGTGTTAGCCAGAAGCGATCACGATGGATTTCATCTTACTTGGACTGTAAATGGGCTTTCAGGACCTCCAAGTCGAATGCCTTGGACGCAGGGTTCGAGCATTTCAGACAATGATATTGAAGGGTCGGAGTAAAGCCAATCAGGGGATCGGATAGGCTGACATCACCACGGAATAGGTCACTAGGTGCGCTGGGGTTAGCAATTCCGTGACTAAATAATAGCGGGTGTGAGTAAAAATATAGCGCAGAGAGAGAGAGAAAAACACGAACTCGGTTTTCACATGGTCTATGACGTTGTCAAATGTGTTGTAGGAGTTCAAGTAGTGCGAGCAATGGTTACAGGACCAAGAAAGCGTTGGATCGGGGCCCTCATCGTTTTTCATCTGCTCAGTCTCATCGCTGTTCAATTGATGCCAGACCGGGTCATCATGCATCCAGGTCGTGATTGCGAAGTGATAGACCTGGAAAATGTAAATAAGGCTCGGTGTTTTCTAAGTGATAAACACACTGCTTCCCGCCATGAGTATACCGCGTAAGTATCCTTGTTGTTGATGCTTTGCGGATGGCAAGCCAGGCATACGAAACGAAGATCCAGCATGTCCATTTCATCGGCAGTGGTCCACTTCTCGTCAAGACCGGCGAGAGTAACGAGGGATGCAGCTGCCGTAGATCCGCGTTCCGAGAAAGCGACGACGGTCTCTATTGAGGCATGCAAGTAATGACCAAAAGCCCATTTCCCGTAGGCCATGCAACGATGGCCAACCGCCCCTTCCCATCCAACAGCAGCTTTATTATGTGATTGAGTGTGGCAAAGCGGTTGCGTGCACTGGAAGATGGTCGCAAGATCTAGGAGTTGGGGACTCGGAACTTGGGAGGTTGATTCGTCGCGAAGGCCAGGGATCAGCCGAAGGATCTCGTCTTTACGAGCGGCTGTCCATGCTGGAGTGAAGGTGGGTAAAGCACTAGCTGCTTCTTCAAAGTGAGCCAACTCGACCTCCACGTCGCTTGGAGCATCCAAGACAGCGCGGAAGGCGGGGAACTGACAGACTTCGTGGAGTCCAGGGAGAAAGCGCCACTGTTCAGGGACTAGCGTCTTCTTGTACTCATTGTAGATCTGTTCGACGAGAGTAGTGCGACGGTGGATGCAACGCTTACGGGCGGCATCAAGCCGCTCTGTTTTACAGGCTCGAAGAATGGGCTCAAGCTCCACTAGAAGCTTATTCCAGACTATTGGAAGGAAGGAACGTGTAAGAGAGAAACTGTTTTCTCCGGGCGAAAATGCATACCACGATCCGTGAGAGGGGTTGATGAGAGACGCCGCTTGTGTACTGTATAAGATCCATATCCTCCTCCGCATAGCCGAGCGCGAGCAGTTTCTGCTTGATTCTGCCCGCAGAATTCATCAGTTACTCTTTCGATGCGCGAGTCGGATAGATACTCACAAATTAACTCGTTCCCTACATTTTGCGCTTGTTTCATCCCGGCGCCGGGCGGTAAGCTCTTTGGCCCAGTCCATGCACACGGCCGCGTGCTTGATTCAAATTAGTTTGGGTTGTGCTGGCTTAGAAGATACACACCTTCACGACAGCCTCCACCAACGCGATCCGCTCAGCAGAGAACTCTTCGAATTTCTTGCGCGCGCCAACCACGCGCCGCTTAATATCGTGCTCATAGGCGGCCACTGTTTCCGCCATCTCTTCGATATCTGCCTTCCAGTAGAAATGGCTCTTGGAAGGATATCCGTGGGCAAAACCACCGACTTGAAGAAATGTAAGTAGCCTGCACGACGGTGTTCAGGAGAAATGTCTCAACTATTAGTATACGGGAGGAAATCAAGAATCTTGATATCGAGATGCGGGAAACGCTTCTTGAAACTGGACGTTACAACGAGGCTAGGTATATGTTGTTCATCGGGAAAGATTCGCAGTGAAGAAGATAATAGCGCACTTGGCCTTCAGACATTTCGTGCATGCTCGACGGCGCAAACCAAAGTCTACGCGCTGCACATTTCGGGCACCACAAGACTGAAACCGGAGTCAGAGAATTGTCTTGGGTGTCAAAAAATGTATGAAATACCTGGCACCTCCATGACCATACAACAAATGGGCCCACTGCTGCTCAGACATATCTGCATGAGGGTCGGGACCATCCTTCTCTTCTCGGGCGGCTCTCCAGACACTAGACTCCTTCGAAAGGAGGTGGGAGCGGAATAAGTGATTCGTTCGGCTCAGCTGAATTATATCTTTCGGCTCAAGACGGTTAAAAATCTAATCGAACAACCGATTAGGGGATCACTGTCGACTGGAGAATTCCTCTACCTCATGCAGCACGTCAAGTGGAATTGCGGTCAAATGCAAGTCTCGTCTTCCGTCGACTTTCGTTTGCGACTGGGCTTGACTACAGATTTGGCTGCTTTGGTCGACTTTTGCCGCTTGGACGGACGTTTCGCTGCCATAAAATTGGCCAACTGGCTAATGAATTTAGCCCGACGTACCGAATTCACTTGCATCAGAGTCTACATGTAGTAGTATATCATCCTCTCCTCCGGAGTCCTCCAACACGTTGTCTTCGTCTTGAGTCTTGCGCTGGTCAGCCTTGCCGTAACTGGAAGAGCTGGGCTCCTTCGCCTTCGCTGGTTGTGCAAGTCGACTGGACTGACGCCGTGTACCGCTCATGGTGAGAAGGTGCTAATTGGGACCCCTATTTGGTTTGATGATCTTCAGGCCGCTGTTTCTCAACCCACAGTGCAACCACAGTGGCAGCCTTTGGCGCCGTTGAATTCCGCAAGTTGGAGATACGTGGATAGCGAAGGACGGGGATCGAGCTCAGCAACGTCTAGCAACGGACGCTTACACTAACTCAACAAAAAAAATGTCCGACGTGTTTCGACAACGAAGACAGATCTGGACCTGATCAAAATGTCAGATCCTTGAGAAACAATATTAACCTCACATGCACTTTGATCGAATCAAAATATCTTGATCCGTGCTCACGATGCCCGAAACAATGGAATCCACGGTAATCGACTCTTTCAATTTTTCTTTTCAGGACGACGTGAAAGGCCCAGGTTGTAGATTGATGAGTAGATTATTTCTACAAGTCAAATTGAGGGAAAATATACAGGGGTTCGGATGTTATGGAGCCCGCAAAGTGGCCAAAAACAACAAAAATCGGCCAAAATCGGCCGAAAACCGCGAAAAACAGCAAAAATGGCCCATTTGCGTGCCCCGTGGCACATTTTTGGCTGTATATTTTTCCATGATTCAACTTGGGAAGTGAAGAGGAGATGTGTGGGTATCGATGGGAACCCAGCTTACTGCAGAGCAAGTCATTGGGCAAGTTGAAAACCAGGTTTTCGGTTTTTTTGGCGCATCCGATGATGTCGGATCAGCCAATATTGATGGATCTAGTGAGCCGATATGGTCGGCTCATTCACCTCAACGGTCAGGCATCTTGGTTTGTGCCAGAATGTACAGTGGTTGTCAAGAAAAAGCCCGAAAACCAATCGGACATTTTTTATGTTGAGTTTAGTGTATATGGGACTGGTGGCTGTGCATGTGGTGATAAGCATCGCCGCCCCGCGCCCAACACCCACCGTCGGTAACCCGACGGTCGAGCAAGGGGCGACCTGTCAAGCGACATCAAAGATCGACCCCTTGCAGTATGCTGGTGTTTGTCACGGCCGTTGATCGCGCGACACCAGCATACGAGGGCTTTATGGAACTCACATTCCCCTTTCATGCCCTGAGAGTGAAAGGAACATTGGAATGCCTCTGGGAGGAAATTCCGGAGCAACCCGAAATCTAGGTGTGTCGTTAAGGGATATTTACGCATTCCTGGGTCCTGGCAATAATATACGACTACCAAATGGAATACTGTACATTTCGACCAAGTGTTCATCAATTTGGAAATTTTGATCTCCGGATGGCCGATAAATTTTCTTTTGGTTTAAGGCGATTTTAGCACACATCAAAAAATCGGGTGTCACCGTCACCTGAACACTTGGTCGAAATAGTACAGTATGCGCGATTTTATCATTCGAAAGAATTCACTTCCAAAATGTCTCGAAAACGAAGGAGTGACCGAGAAACGCGCACGCGCATGAAAAATCACGCCCGAAGTGGGATCAACGGCCGTGACAAACACCAGCATACTGCAAGGGGTCGATCTTTGATGTCGCTTGACAGTCGCCCCTTGCGGTCGAGTCACTTTACATATATGCAACTTGACTCAGAGCGTCGGCCCCCAAACTGCTCTCTTCGAGTCGCCGTGTGGGATGGAATCTCCTTGTGTGTCAAATTTATGTTTAATTCTCTATCACGCACCGATTTCCCAAGGGCCCCAAATTCCCCTCGAACTAGCCTACGAAATCGCTTTACACAATGCCAAAGACCGCCCAGCCCTCTTTACTATGACCCTCGGTCCAAGTCAATGCACGCACTTGCACTCAATCACCTCTTCGCGTCCGTGCGCTTGAATTTCCGCACAAGACTTTATCTGGTGGGGCGAGATGCTACGCCAAACGCCGTCCCTGAGAAATAACGTCAAACGCGTCAAGTTTCTCCGCGTTCGGGAAGCATTTCGCGCCGGCAGACCAGTCCACTCGCCAACGCGCTATCGACCCCCCTACGCTTGATCCCATGTCCGGCGTCCAGGTCGTCGAATGGCACGGGCGCGAGCGGCTCAATCTCACGATGGCGCGCGCATGCATGGCGCTGTTCCCCAACATCGTTGCAGCTCCGTCTCGCGCAAATGAATTTTGACAGTTGGGGCGCGCTGAGCAGTCTCCTCGGTTCGTGCGGGCGCCGGTCCTCAAGACCCTCGACTTAATTGAAAGTACGGGCATGGGAGGACCCGACGGAAGACCTCCCTAATTTCGCCCCGCGCTACGCGAGGGTCCAGATATCCTCGAGTGGAGAAGACCTTCCAACAAACGAATTTGACCTCAGTGGACTCAGCGCACTGAAGATCACGGCCCCGGACTACACTCAGAACTAATCTCTATCCGCTTGATGGAGGTCCTTCTGCCTCAGGCATTGAAGTCGTTGGCTTTCAATAGGCCTCGCCTGATGGCACGATAGTCCCACCCAGCTCTTCTCGCTGCGTCCCCTTGAGGAGCTGCTGCTCCGGCCCAATGCCTCCACCCTTGTCACTTGGTCCTGGAATCATCTTTTCTGGACAATAAACTATCGTCGGGACCTCGTAGGGGAGCACCTTTGATTATTATTATTTTCGAAAAGGTCTCAGTTGAAGCCTTTAACCCAGCGAACGACCAATTTATCGAGCACCCTCCGAGGTCTACCCGAATTTCCCGCCCTCGAGTCGCTCTTCTCCAGCCTCGATGAGGATCACCAGGCGGGAGAACGCGCTCCATGCACTGACCCGCCCCGCACCTCACCTCGTTGACATTCCGAATCGCACTGTACCACAGTGATCCCGGCCGGGACCAGGGGAACCTCCACAACATCCTCCAAGGCGAGCTTCCCCTGGCGCATTGGCACAGACAACACGTCCGACTCGATGCAAACCATCCTCATACGCAAGTCCCGTCGTTCCACCGACTCGGCTTTCATTTTTGGTACCTACATCGACTCGGAGGTGCATTTCCAACCAAGTTTAAGGAGCCGGGTGGGAGGAGGCGGTGAGGGCTGCGGCTGGAAGAGACGGACGCAGGGGTGGAGGAGTGCTTGAAGATGGACTGGGCTCGATGCGAACGATAGTCCGATCGTGTATGAGCCGGATGGAGGGGCGCCGTTGGATTGGCCATGGGTGCGGAGAGCGTTTGACTGAGCTCGGAGGACGAACGAGATGCAGGGAACCATGATATCAGCAACACCTCTTACTCTCAACGCTGGTCCGAAAAAACGATCTTGAGAACTCGTTCAGACCGCTGCAAACCTCTGAATTTCCGGGATGCTCGTCTTTATGAAAAATCCCATCGATTGCTCTATTTTTCTCGAAATTACCCAGGCCTGCCGCGAAGTCTCTGAACCGCCCGTTCCAAATGAAGCCAAGCAACTTCAAGAGTGTCTTAGCCGAAAACCGGCCATTCCTTTCCACGGCGCGACGTAGTATTGCTGGAGTGCGGTCCGTTGACAAAACCGCTGTCTGTTCGTGAGAATCGAGATTGTGGGCGAAGAGAACTGCAATGTCCTCCAAGGTCTGGCTTATAACAGGTAACATCCCTTTCTCTCTCGGCTGCGAGTTTAGCTGAAGCTCGTTTAAGGAACCTCTTCCGGCTTTGGTCGCAGCTTAATATCTTCTGTGCTTGCAAAGGGTGATCGCGTTATCGCTACAATCCAGATCCTTAGAGCCCTTCAAAACTGAACGGGACGAGCCCAAACCTTCGACTCCTCCAACTAGATGTGACGGCTGGTGAAGCAGTTCTTAGGTATATCGTTCTTCACTCTCAACGGCGGCTAGTGACTCCCCTTTCACAGAGGCAGGCTAAAAGAGGCTGTTGATGTCTGGGGCAGAATAGACGTCTTAGTGAATAACGCGGGCTCTTGTTACCTCGGGATACTGGAAGAAGGCGGGTGAGTGTTCTCGCCATCCTTTTCGCCCTCCATTCCCTGACGCGACGCAGATCAGCGCTCGTGCGCAAACAATACGAGGTCAATGTATTTGGTCTCCTTGACGTCACTTCGGCCTGTCTGCCCTACATGCGAGCTCAGAATGAAGGAACAGTTGTCATGATGGGAAGTAGATCAGCGTGGACCGCCGAAACCATTGTAAGTTCGTTGACTCTCCGCCCAGGATTTGGCTCATCTGAGCTACTGCATGGGTTGGGTATTTAAAAGCGCTGTATAAATCCCCGAATATACGCGCTCACGTCTGGCAGGTGCATATGGGAGCTCGAAAGCCGCCGTCCATGCGTTGGCAGAGACGCTCACCGTGGAACTCGCCCAATTCAACATCCGCGTCCTGCTCGTCGAGCCGAGCGCCTTCCGGACGCGGATGGTGCGCACCGCGAACAACTACAACATGCAGAATCCCATCCCTGCCTATGACGGGACGCGGGAGGAAAATATGAGGGCGTACGATGGCCGGGATGGTAAGCAGTCTGGAGACCCGGACAAGGCTATGGACGCCGTCGTCGATGTGGTTAGAGGTGAGGGGCGCGCTACAGGTAAACCCTGGCCTGGGTATTTGCTCCTGGGGAAGGAGGCGGACCGCGATGTTCGTGCAAACTGTAAAATCATGACGGAACACCTTGACGAGTGGTGCGAGAGTCGTCAAAGGGGTCGATTTCGATGAATGATTAGGTAGAGATTTCTTCTTTGTGAGTTGTACTGTAGCACTAGCAGAGGAAGAGCGGTCTGAATTTCTTGCGTCCCGAGTCACCAGACCGCGACCATCACCCCATTGAAGTGACGAGGGTGCCGCGGCGCTGCCGCCGAGATGTCGCCATTCAGAAGGCGTCTGAGGCCATTTTTAAGAATTCGATAGGAGAAACATATAACACGGTCCGAAGTGCATTTGAGTTAGAATACACTTTCTCTAGCTATATCATACAATGCCCGTCGCCGTCCCTGAGCTCGGGACCTTCAACCATGTGCCAGAGACCAAGGCAAGCGCAGGACAGCATGTGTAGCGTGATGAGGTACTCAACTGCGCCTGGGTACAGGAGCAATTGGACTGGGCGGAGCTCGTGACAGTCGACCTGAGCCAGCTCGGAACCCCCGAGGGCAAGCAACAGCAGGCGGATATCCTCATCTCCGCCGTGCGCGAGAAGGGCTTTTTCTACGTCAAGAACTTCGGTATCTCGCAGGAGCGCGTCGACAGGCAGTTTGCGCTGGGGAGGAGCTTCTACGAGCTGCCGTTAGAGGAGAAGCTGAAGTACGTGCCGCAGGGCCTCGGTGGGTGCTTTTCGTAGGATTTGTCTGCGTCGTATTGACCTGGGTAGACGAGGGCAAGTTCAATGGTTATGTGCCTGCGGGGCGTAGAATAATGGACAAGGAGGGCAAGATTAGGGACAAGACCGAGATTTATAACATCCCCAGTAATTTGCCGTTCTTGGATTTTGGATGGTTGACTGAACGACTTGATAGAGTTCAATGGGGATTTCAAGCATGATCATCCGGCCGTAATTGCGGAACGCCTGGCAGAGGTCGAGGAATTTGCTCGTGTAAGACGCCATGGTCTCGATTCTTGCTTGTGTTCACGAGCATTTCAGGCATTACACACGGATGTCCTGGATCCGCTGTTCGTGATGCTGGCAATTGCGCTTGAGCTCCCAGAGGAGTATTTCACGAAGATCCACCAGTACCAGGTTAAGAGTGAGGTTAGTCAGATCGTCTTCGTCGATGCCTTGAAGCTGACCCAAGGCGTAGGACCATCTACGATATATGCGCTACCAGAAGCAGTCGCCTGAGATCAACGCCAAGCTGCAGAACTGGTCGTACGGACATACCGGTACTCCGATCTCCTGCTCGATAGTGCAGCCGCCGAATAATGTTTACAGACCTCGGCAGTTTCACGCTGCTCTTCCGTCAGCCAGTCGCAGCGCTGCAGATTCGGTACCCGTCGACGAACGAATGGAAGTGGGTGAAGCCGCAGGATGCAACGCTGACGGTGAACGCGTGTGATGCACTGCAGTTCCTCACTGCGGGGTACGTCAAGAGCACGGTACATCGGTTGAGTGCATTTGAGTTGCTTGAAGAACTGCCCACTGATTTTTCCTGGTCAGCGTTACGGTCCCGCCCAAAGACCAGCAACACGTCGATCGCCTTGGGCTGCTCTACTTTTCGCGGTAAGTCCACAACAAAATATTGAGCAGCGCGCTGACGAGCTGAAAGACCCCACAATGACGTGAAGCTGGTCACGATAAAGGACTCCCCGGTGCTCCAGCGCGCGGGATACACAGAGAACGAGTTTGAGGCGAGCGGCAACCCCGTTCCGACCATGGAAGGTGCGTTGCATTTATTACACGAGACCTCGGTGTTGAAGATAGACCCTAGAATGGACGTTTGCGAAACAGGTACGAGTGTTCTTGCTCTCGGTTGTAACAAATGTCGAA
>JARJCM010000751.1:0-23978 GCA_029233265.1 Mycena alexandri | reverse complement strand
GTTTGTTTAAGCAATGGCTGTCTAGACATACAATCAAACTTGAGCAATGCTCCGATTAATCAGGAGGGTGGCCCCTGCAAGGGAACTCAGATCGCGATAGGTGTTAAACAGGATTAAACTTTGTTCTGATTGAAAAGAACAAGTGCTCAAACCGAACCACGAGGGTGCAACAAAAATCTGACCGCTACGAGTTTCGAAACTCAAGACAACCAGTTTCGTTACACAACTCAGCCAACAACATTAACCACTGCACCAAGGAAGCATTGATGAACCCTTCTGTGAAAGGCCTATGGCTAGGAATACCGCTCTCCTCTCTGCCTTCAAAACATTATGTATGTGTTCAGTTCTTCATTCATTAAGTCCTTTTTGAATGTGACCTTACAAGAGGCGAGTACTTAGTGACACCAGAGGTTAAAATCTTGATTTAGTAGTATTGCCCCAAAATACCAGGACATGTGCACCTATTAGGTCTGAACTTAGACCCCTGCTCTGTGCTCTGTGTTCAAGACTGAAGGTGATGTATGTGTCAATTGAGTTGAGCTCTTCATTCATTCCACCACATTCTCCTACACATACTACAAGTATTAGTGGTTCACAGAGTTTGTTTCTGTGGAGCTGGGGCTTTGCTCTGGCATGCGAGTGCACCGTTGACTTGAATATGTTGTGAAGTATTCATCCGTTATTAGGGTGCTTCATAATTAGAGTTCTGACCCCCAACTTGTGCTGAAAATTCTTCCTCAACTCTCAGAAGTTGGAGGCTTGTTTGTGAAACACCTGAGTGCCTACCTTCCCTAAGTTATGCAACTTGTTCCCGGCTATAACATACCAAATTTCGAAAAGGAGGCACAAATAACTCTCTTCTTCTTCCACCACAATGTACTCCTGGCTATGTTCACTCTCTTTGTGGATAATGGTCTTCACCAGACAGAGAACAACATTGATGATTACCTCTTGCATCAATGGCTCAACGACAAGGGCCAGATGGGTGTTGATGAACACATGCATTCCTTCGAATCAGATAGCGATACATCTTCAAGCAGCTCAGGTAGCTCCTCCAGTTCTTCAGGATCAAGCGGTGGATCTATGCATTCAATGGGCAACATCTCAGAAGAGAACGAGGGCCAGAAATTGATCTAGTGCCAGGGCGCCGCAGAAATGGAACCAGAGGGTTGAAAGGTATTGTTCAGTGTCATATATGTGGGTGGCAGAACTTAGGATAAGTTGAGGCCAATAAAGGTGAGCCTAGGTGATCTACAATTAGCTACACTGATATAAACATTCCCAGGCTAGGCGAGCTGAGCAGACCCATACAGAGCTACGTCCAGCTCAACTCAATTGGTCCAGCTGTGCATAGGGAGACCTAAACTGACCTGTTGTAGCCGCCTACACTGACCCATACCGTGCTACGTCCGGCTGAACTGAGTCAGCATAGGGTGGCCCGGAATGCAGTGTCTGGAGACAATTCAAACTCTGGTGACAATGAGTAGAGATTTTTCCGTATCTTTTGTAGGCCAGTTTATTTAAGACTAAATTATCTGCCAGTGGTGCCACAGAAGATAGAGAATAGATGTAGTACTCATATTATAAGGTTGATTTACTGAATCCCTACAAATATATCCTGGCTGTGTCACTAGTAATTAACTCAAGGGTTCTATGTACTTGTCCATCCAGTCCATTGCAAAGCCACCGGACATCAATGATGATGCCGTAGTGTCATTGAAGTAAGTCTAAGGTGGAGAACTCTAGCCCTGCTTCAAATCCAGAGGAGCTCCCGAAGCCCATACCCGACCTGGGAGACCTTTGAAAACTGGCTAGCTGACAGGCCTGGGAGACACAGTGTTGTGGCTAATGGTTGAGGCTTAATTAAGGGTAGGCCTTAATAATTTCAGCCTGAAAACATGGTTAGGCCTACTTAAGGGCATGTTAAGGGAGAGTGATGGCCTATCACTGAAGCCAGAAAATGATTGTGCAGCGTTGCGGGGTGCTTTGAGTGGAAAAAAGACACAGACCTGATGTCAGTTTCAACCATTTTCTGTGATGTGGACATACATTACAGCTGGGCATAGAAATGATAGCTTGGAGTTGGTTGTTGGACTGGCAGAAGTTATTCCCCGAGGAAAAAACGAGGGATTTGCCTGGAGGGCAAAGGTTGGGAGGAGGAACTCAATTTTATGGTGCATACAGATATATCTCGGCCGGTCTCAGCTCTGTGCCTTCGTTGTGGCAATTTCAGTGGATTTTCCCCTTTAGGAAATTAAGCCTTAGTTAAGGGTACCCTTATTAAGGCCATCTTAAGGGTCCTAAGTGGGTTAGCAATAAAAAAGACCCTTGATAAGGCCTTAATCCGCAACACTGGGGAGACAATGTGGAGTCGTATCACGCCCGGTGATAGGGCGTGTAACCAAACATGCATGAAAACTACCAAATTTTCTTCAATTATTGACCTATACTAAGGCGAAGTGAGACTAGAACTGAGGGAGAATGTTCTCCTCGGAACGGTATTCTACACCGCTCACGGTCGAAAGCCGGCAATTAAAAAGTACTTTGAAGTCCAACCGAGAGCCTTAACGGGTGTCTTAGTTCACCTTCACGGTCTACCGCTGGGCTCTGGGAGTTGGCTTACCGCCAGACTCCTGGAGTACTGAGGTGAACAAGAGGAACTACAACAGTCTTGGCGGCTGAGCGCTACTAGCGGTAGCCTCATTGAGATACGGGATTTGAACTACAAACCCTACCTTACGGTTAGGATCCGGCCAACGGTTGCACCTATAACTCGAAAGGAGTAACATCAAAGATTTGATACAAATCTCCCCAACAGTAGGACCAAAGGGAGTTGGAGAATGATACGGCCAACCGTTGGACGAGTTTTTACTCGGCCAACTGTTGGCCTCGATAAAGAGCCTACACATCTGCAAAACACCACATGTCTAGGTAGAGCTTCAGGAGAGGCCCATAGAGCAGTAGGTCCATAGGCATGTACCTATCTATTAAAGAGGACCATCCTCTATCAAAGAGGTCTGTAGGAGCCATAGAGCGATAGAGCTCCATAGAGCTATGTAGATCATCTGTTTCTATAGCAAATCTCGGTTAGGTTCGCCAACGGGATATCTGTCGTCGCAATCAGCAGCTTATCACATGAGAAACCAAGCGAGAAGAGCAAGAGATGGTAACATAATTGCATTTATTGCTACACACTACAAAACGAAAACTACGACTAGGCGGGCCAATAACCAGCTTGAATACTTGAAGGGAGAGTTCGGGTATCGCCTCAGACCCAGGTTGAAGCTTGATGCGGCATTGCTCCGGTTTGAAACATGAATTGAAGGAGGGAGTTGCTTAGGAATTGAGGACTTGAAGTCGGCAGGGAAAGCAAAGAGTATTGACGCCTTGAGTTCTTGAAGAGAATTAGATCTTGAGCTTGAACTCTTGTGGAGGTTGAAGTAAATTTGTGGAGACACTTTTGAAGTACGGGAGACGAGGGAAATGGAAGTGGGGGAAAAGAGGTGTTCGCCGACTTGGAAGTTGACGGGCTTATAAGGTCGAGAATATTGACAGCCGTGGCCTGGATCTTCATGGGAAAAGTGGATCTACAGAGGGCAAGGTAGAGAAGGAAGGACTGCTGTAGAGACCGTGCTCCAGATAGCGGTGACCTCGCTATGGCGCTCTACAGAGATGCCTCGGCTCTACCCGGTGCTACTCCGTGATCGGTGATCTACATAGCGGTCCAGCCTCTATGTGGCCAGGAAGTGTTTCCAGATGCAACAGCTGGGCACTCCAAGGGCTGGAGTTTGACTCGGACGGTACTAACTGGAGCATCGGCTGCCGGTTGGGTTCCTGACAACTGATCCAACGGTTAGACATTGGTGGCTGTGCAGCCCAACGGTAACGATCCTACTCACAGTTGGAACTCAGAAAAACCTCTAACGGTTGGATTACATTCAGACAAGATATAAGATAATAAGACTCTACGGGAGAAGCCTCCTACGGCTGGCTTACCTTCAGCGGTAGCAATGCCCGAGCTAACCGTTGACGAGAAATCACCTCACGGCTAAACCGTTGGCAACCGGAACTACGGAAGGTTAAACGGCTGAAGATCAAACTGGAGATAATACTCTTGAGAGTGGTCTACCGCTGCCTCAACCGTGGCGGTAAGTCATTCAATACAAGTCTTCACAAGATAAGAGAAAGGGATATGGGATAGTGGCCTACAGGAGGGACTCCTAGCAGCCAGCGGTTGAACAACTCTTCGAGTAGCCGCTAACCGTCAGGGCTTCTCGGCCCAGATCACGATAAAGATATTGCGAGCCAGCAGCACGCGATCAAAACTGCCTGCAGTTGGGAATGCTCAAACCAGCCATTGGACCGCTAAACCGTCAGCCTGCATGGAACCATCAATGACGACTTATCACGCCATTCTGATTCAGCTCTCATTATCTCCATCTTGCTCCCTCAGTTTGTATAAATATCATCACATAGTTTCACCAAATGTCCTTCAGTAGACTACCCCCCCCCCCCCCCCATTTTGGAGGAATATAGTGCACTCAGAAAGAGATAGGAAAAGATTTAAGATACTGCAATTAAGATTGGATTTGAGGCATGTACGTCCCGTGAGCACCACCGTTAAGACCATCATAAGGGCAGGAGCCTAGCCAGTCCCGCTGGCCATTGGAAACTTCGTCGTTCCGCAGTATTAGCCGTAAGATTGACCTTTGCTCTCTACCGCCGTCATTGAGCTTTGTTCTGACAATAACCCCGCTATGGAATAATGGGTAACCTTGACCTTTCAGTCTAACGGTTGACTATTCTGTGGCCAGAGTACTCACCGTAGCATTGCACGGTCTACTTCTGGAACTATACTCAGACGAGTCGCCTATAGGTTGAAGCTCGAATCCCAATGGGAACAACTTCCGCAAGATACTGCTGCCCTACCGTGAAAGCAAAGCCAACCGCTACCCTTACCGCTGCGAACCTACTGTCTTGAAGGGTGATACGTACCCTACTTCCTGAACACACACACAGGAGTATTGAGATTGGAGTTATTAATTTGATTAAATTTTGGAGTTAGAGTGTTGGTTCGAGTTATACTCGCTACGCTCGTTAGTGCTTCATATCTGGTGATTTCACGGCTGCACCCCAGTGCACCGTTTCACCGGGATCTCGAAGGCAATGGGGATGTCAGGTTAAGGACCTGAGTACCGCGACGTGGGGATTGTGATGTGGTGATTGGACGCACTTGGTTGTTCTGAGCCGTGAGCAGCTTAAGCTCGTACTTCATCCTCTTCACCTTTATTTGTTCCATCTCCTCCCTGTGCTGAAGCTCCGTGGCATCTAGCAGTGTTAAGTATGGATAATCACCTGAACCTTACTGCGTGTTTGTCTTCGGTAGACTCATTATTCAGTCATTTGGACTACGCAAGTATAATACCCACATTCTTAACCCACCAATACCAACTCCTGTCCATACAGTTACACAACACTGGGTGGCAATTCTGGATGCTTGCCACAGAATCACATGTCAAGCACTTGCCAATTGGCTATAGTTTTACCATCATCCAACAATAGAGAGCTTGTGCCCAAGCCGCATGCCACTTTTGTGCATTGCAAAAGTGGCATGCAACTTTTTACAAATTCTGCCTAGGAGTCAAATTCTGACACTCCAATGCTATTACACAGTTGTAATGGCCTTTAGAGGAAGAAAAAAAAAGCTGCATGCCACTTTTTGCACAATTAAAAGGCAGCATGCAGCTTGGGCACAAGCTCTAATGCTTCCAATGTATGCACACAGATCTGGTCGAGAAACAGTGTTTTAATGAGTTTCAGTTTCAGAAGGATGAAGACAATATAGCTGGTATGCACCTTGAAGGAGCAACTATTGATGTCAAGGGGAACTCGGGATTAAAACCCGGATGTGGGGTAGGGAGGGAGGTCTGGCCAAGGCCGAAAAAAACTTCTTACTATAAGTTATGGGCTTGGGGAGGCCTGGTAGAGCTCCTACTGAATGAGAGACCTCAAAATCTGCTTCCTACTTACCTCAGAATGTGCCAAGAAAATATTTTTTATCTAAATTCAACCAAAAGTCATCTTCAAGTGGTCTCGGAGTGAGATTCAACAAAATTCTGGAGGTCTACTTGAGGCCTTAGTAGTATTCTAAGTAGGTTTATAGACCATGCATGTACCTCAAACATTAAAGACAAGTGGTGGTGGTTACACGAACCAGTTTAGTAAGTGACGGAAAGTCCGGAGGGAGCAGCCCGGCGCTAGGGGTGGGAAACACCTTTCCGATATAGGGGGGGAGGGGGGGTCAAATCAAGGTCATTTTTTTTCTCAACCTATACTTTGGGAGTTCCATTTCCCATTTAATGACAATTTTTCTCCAAGCCTTGCCAGTTTAGACCTTGAGTCTTGAACACAGAGCACAGAGCAGGGGTCTAAGTTCAGACCTAAGTAATAGGTGCACATGTCCTGGTATTTTGGGGCAATACTACTAAATCAGATTTTACCTCTGGTGTCACCAAGTACTCGCCTCTTGTAAGGTCACATTCAAAAAGGACTTAATGAATGAAGAACTGACACATACATAATGTTTTGAAGGCAGAGAGGAGAGCGGTATCCCTAGCCATAGGCCTTTCACAGAAGGGTTCATCAATGCTTCCTTGGTGCAGTGGTTAATGTTGTTGGCTGACGGAACTTGTCGGTCTTGAGTTCGAAACTCGTAGCGGCCGGATTTTTGTTGCACCCTCGTGGTTCGTTTGAGCACTGTTCTGTTCAATCAGAACAAAGTTTAATCCTGTTTAAACACCTATCGCGATATGAGTTCCCTTGCAGGGGCCACCCTCCTGATTAATCGGAGCATTGCTCAAGTTTGATTGTATGTTTAGACAGCCATTGCTTAAACAAACTTCATATGGTTACTGGTGCCTCTATTACGCAGGGTCAGATATAAAATTCTCCCCTGATGTACTCACCCATGATGCTCGTTATCTCAGAATTTCTTCAAATCCTGTTGCAGCTGCTCGCTTTTTTGACTACATTGTGAAGGCATTTATCAAGCATGTTCTCGGTGTTGATTCCGGTCATCTTGGAATTTATGGTGAGACCGGAGCTTACTATGGCACGGTCGAGCAACAGGGCCGACTCACATTGCATTTGCATTTATTGTTGTACATCAAGGGTGCCCTACCTCCACAGGAAATTCGGAATAAATTAATGACCCAAGGATCGGAGTTTGAAAATTCATTAATTACATATCTTGAGGCAGTCCATGTCGGGGAATTCCATAACGGTAATTTAGCGACGATGCAGGCAAAATATCCTGCTCCACCCAAGGAGAGTCGTCCCGAGATTACAATTCTTGGAGAGTTGAAAGCTAAGCCTCCGAATTCTCAGTTTCCAACGGACACTAATTCGACTTATCAGAACCCAACGCTAACGATGCCTGTGCCACCTCCAAGCCGCTGCAAAGACAAGAACTGTTCAGAGTGTAAACGGTGTGTACGCCGGGCCAATTGGTGGTCCGATTTTTGGGAAACGACAGATGATCTTATGGTCAAGTCGAATATTCATACCCACCATCAAGCGCATGAACCAACGGCCAAAGATCGAAGAGCTGCCGTCACTAAAGGCTTGAAGACCAAGTACAAGGGTGCGAAAGGGTGCCGAAACAAAGATGGTATATGCATGGCAAGATTTCCCCGAGAGATATTCCCAGAGTCTGTTGTAGACTATTCCGATGGCTCCCTAAATGTGAAGAAATTGGAATCAGATATCAATAATGTCACCCCAATGCTAACGTACTGCCTTCGCTGCAACACAGACGTCACGAGCTTGTTATCAGGCACAGCAATAAAGGCTATTGTTGCATATATATCAGACTATGTATCGAAAGCCAGTCTGAAGAGCTATCAGGTGTTTTCTTCAATGTATGATGTCTTGCACCAAAATGAAGACCCACTCAGTGCTGATTTCAAGAGGAAGGATAAATGCCGCCAACTGCTCATGAAGATTGTCAATGCTCTGTCTACAAAGATGGAAATTGGCGGTCCCATGGCAGCAATGTACCTCTTGGATAATCCCGATCATTATACAAGTCACAATTTCACCGTGTTCTGGTGGCGCAATTATGTTTCTGAGGTTAGAAGGGCATGGTATAAAGCAGATTCATATGCTCAAGATGACGTGCCTAGTGATTCTGATGATTCCGATGATGAGAGCGACAGCAATGCTGAGGAGGTTGATGAAGAGACCTTCCTAGACAGAGTAGTACTGACAAAGTCGAACCGGAAAATCATTGGAGCATCGGCTGTTGATGATTATAAACATAGACCTCAAGATCTTTCAAACATGTCCTTGTATGAGTGGATTCAGTGTGCTAAACGTGTTAAGCGAACACCGGCAGGATGTTGAGATGGAAGATTCCATGAAGGACAAGGATGGAGACAATATTCTATCGAGACCATTTACTCCAGATCACCCACTGTATTTGACCCACTATGTCCGAATCTATAAACTAAATGTGAACACCACAGTCCCCAATTTTGTCGGTGGGTCTCTCCCCCGAAGAGATGCTGGAGATCGCGGGTATTACTGCTGCACAATGCTGACCCTGTTTAAGCCCTGGAGATCTGGCATAGAACTCAAGGAGAGTACCATGGACTGGGAAACTGCATACAACCTTCATAACTTTTCTCCCCGAGAATCTGACCTCATGAATAATTTTAACATTTGGTATGAATGCAATGATGCTCGAGATGATCACTATGCAACACTCAAGAGGAAAATCAGAGAGGCACGGAGAACTCAGCATGATGCATACCTTGGAGATGAAGATGACGATCTCAACGACTTTGACGGTGTCAATGAGGACATTACAGCAGATGATAATGGAGAAGGTCCAAATTACAGTCTACCCGGTCCAGTAAATCGAGCTCAAGCAAAGAAAATGACCACTATGAGGAATATGATGACAGATGCAGAGTGGCTCAGCACAATACCTGGGCTTCAAGAAAAACCTGCAGCTCAATTCCAGCCAGATCAGTCCCTGAACCCCCCGAGATGGCGAGCCTTGATTTCAGAATTGCGTGAGAGTGTTGCAAACATACGGCTAAAGAATTTACCTGCCATAAAATCTGGAAAACTAGCCAAGCCCACTCTAGATACAGTTGAGGTTCTTGAGAGCGAATATTTCTCCCGGAAATTCCGTGCCACGCAAGCGGAAGCTCATGTATTAATTGATTCAACTGTCACAGTGTTCACTTTAAACGGAGATCAGGAGAGGGCATTCCGCATTGTGGCCAACCATGCTGTGTCTTCTGGACCAGATTCTCTTGTTCAACCCCCACAGCTCAGAATGTACATGGGAGGAATGGGTGGTACAGGCAAAACTCAGGTCATCAAGGCCTTGATCCATTTCTTCAACGCTCGTAATGAGGCACATCGGTTTGTTGTTGTTGCTCCCACCGGCACAGCTGCTGCACTCTTGAATGGTTCAACCTACCACTCACTTTTGGGAATCCGAATTGACTCCAAAGACCAGGATGATGGTTATGTTTCAGAACGTACCTCAGTTGCTCGTGCTCGGGAGCGTCTCACGGGTGTTGAATATATATTTGTTGATGAGGTTTCAATGATTGCATGTCACGAGCTTCACCACATAAGTGCTCGGTTAGCTAACACTCTCAATGTGCATGACACCCCCTTTGGAGGAATGAACATGATTTTTGCTGGGGACTTTGCCCAGCTCCCACCAACTGGCGGTGTTCCATTATATTCAGACAAGGTTATGGACACTTGCACTGCCCGCATGAAGCCGAGAGACCAAGAAAATGCTCTGGGAAAAATTCTGTGGCAGCAAATCACCACAGTAGTTGTGTTGAAGGAGAACATGAGGCAAACCACAGAGACGGCAGATGACCACAGACTTCGAACTACACTGATCAATATGCGCTATGCATCTTGTACCGATGCAGACATTGCCTTCCTCTCCGGACGTGTGGCTCGAAGTGGGCGTCAGCCAGGATCTCCAAGACTTACAGAGCCACAATTTCGTAATGTATCTGTTATCACAGCTCTGAATGCCCACAAGGATGTTCTGAACGAAGAGGGCAGTAAACGTTTTGCGAGAGACTCAGGTCAAGTGCTCACTGATTTTTATTCCATTGATAAACTCAGTTTATACACCCAAGCCAAGAAAAGCCGAAAGCGGAGACGTAAAGCCAAGAATTTTGCTCCATCCTCGAAGGGAATAAGTCAGTCAATGCAAGAAGACCTCTGGGCATGTCATGCCTCCTCCACAAGCAAACATATACCAGGGAAACTGTCAATTTGTGTGGGGATGCCCATTATGATCCGTAATAACGATGCCACAGAACTTTGTATAACGAAAGGACAAGAGGCAACCGTTGTGGGGTGGGATTCATCTACTGGACCGTTTGGTCAGTCAGTGCTTGACACATTATATCTGAAGTTGGTCGGCCCACCAAAGGATATTAATGTACCCGGACTTCCGACCAATGTTATTCCGATGACCAGATCTGTGGTCAACCTTGCATGCACTCTTACAAATGATATGGTGGTCAACATATCACGCGAGCAGATCCAAGTTCTTCCCAATTTTGGGATGACTGACTACGCTGCACAAGGCAAAACTCGTTTGTGGAATGTTGTTGACTTGACACGATGCAGGACTGCGATGTCTTACTACACGGCCCTATCGCGAGGATCAACAGCGATGGGTACAGTTATAATTAAGGCTCCGACTGATTGGTCCATCATCACTAAGGGGTTGAATGGTCATTTGCGGCAGGAATTCCGAGAGATTGATTTGCTGGATGAAATAACTGAGCTCCGATACGAAGGGCAGCTTCCCATAGATGTTGAGGGTACCACTCGAAACACCTTGATCCGGAGCTTTCAGGCAAGCAGAGGTGCGACCTATCAACCCAGAAGTTGGCACAAGGCCCTGCACTGGACTGGAAGTGAGCAACAGATCCAACCACTGAGACCTGAAATTCCTTGGCAATCAGATATAGTGTCAGTTTCGTCCAGCAAGGAAAAATCATTGAAGCGCTCACAGTATGAGATTCCCGATGGGCTAGAACAGCCCCCTAATAAGAAGGCTCGTTCCGATGTTGCTCTCCCCAACTCAGTTGGAGCAATGCCCAGAGGACTGATCTGGGATCCTGTTAATTACAGTTGTGGATATGATTCATTGTTCACAATCCTATTTGATATTTGGAGAGGAAATCCGAACAAATGGCACGGAATATTCAGCTCACGAACCGAAACTTTCAAAAATTTGTCAGACAGATTTTTGCGAGTCACAAATCAATTAACCTCGTTGGAGACTCTGAGAAATGAGATTCGGGTCCCCCTGAATCAAGCTGCACCCTGGAATTTCCCATATGGTCACAATGGAATCTCAACTGATAACCTGGTGATAGCTCTCATCGGGCAGAATGCATTCTGTGCGACAGCAACCAAACAATGTCCTCAATGTATGCACATGGATCCTGTTGAGACACAGTGTTTCAATGAGTTTCACTCTCTCAGGTATAACTCAGAAAATGTTGATGGTACACCCTTAAAGGAGCGCCTACTGGGAGATCTATCCATTCGAACTCATACTTTGTGTCCCCAATGTTTAACCGAGATGCACTGGAGCCCGCAACTGCAACGAGTACCTGAGCTCCTTATAGTTGGAATTCAGAGCCCTGGTTCATATTTACCAATACATCACAAACTTCGGTTTGATGTGAATGGCCGGGCAAGTGTGCTCCTCCTTCGAGGGATCATATACTTTGGGAGTGCTCATTTTACATCACGAATTATTGGGGTCGATGGCCGGGTTTGGTTTAATGATGGAATTACAACGGGTCAATTCTGCGTAGACGAACAATATTTGGACAGCCACCCCCCGGGCTTCCTTGACTCTTGCAGAGGGAAAGTTGCAGCCACCCTTGTGTATACTCAGGGATGAAGACTGAGAGTAGTTTTTATAGGCGAGCAGAGGCGGCGAGGTGGCGAAGGTGGTCCCAGCCTGACCACCTTCACCCCTTCGCATTGCAGTGGTTCGTGAGGGGAGGGGAGGGGAGGATCTCTGTACTAGGCTGTCAATACATTTTCTCTTCCTTCTGTCATATATTCATGTAACTCCTGATACTCAATTTAAGTCATCCACTCTCTGCATGAGTTTACCACAGTTTTCTGATTGGATAGACTTTGCAAAGGAAAGTCCTCGTATCTGCCATGCGGAGCAATGGCCCCACAAAACAAGTATTATGATCCCAGCGTTGTTCCAGCATCCTGGTATAGAATCTTGATCTGGATCACACTCGAAACCAAGGGGAGAGGGCGAAAACCACCAAACAGTGGATGCAGAACCACAGCCAAGCTGCCGATAAAGTTAATCTACATCATCCCCGAGTTCAAGTTCAACTTGATTAAAGTTCGACTTCAAAGTTCAAGTTCCGAGTTCCTTTACTCTTTTTGGAAGTTTTTGACCTGAATGCTCAACTTGGCCAAAAAGTTCGAACCAGTGGCTAAACTAGTAGAAAATGTACTGTCTTCGCGTATATTTGGCATGAGACCTAGAATAAATGATGAAAAATGAGTTTATAATTTGTACCATATTTGTGTCAACTTTGCTTGTGGGTGAATAATGGGATGACTCTCAGAACAGACGACTTGTGGTCGTAGCACGCGTTCCTGCTCCAGAGTTCGAGTTCAATTTGACAACGGTTGAAGTTGAACTCCCCACTGCGGGCCGCTTCAAATCAATTAATAAATACAATGCCCGAACCGTCCTGCAACGAATATTGTACTCAATTCCACTCGTGCAGAACCAGCAACCGTAAACCGAGGGGAAAGTACTGTGTAACAACAACAAGGAATAAGCCCGAACGCAATACTCTCCATTCGTGAGTCGTCCTTGACGACGTGCTATTCCACTCCAACAGTTGTATTTGTGTACAGCACATTGCTGGGGAGAGTGAGGGATTGAACCATTACATCCCAGATCTTCTGGCCTTGCGAGCAGGTCTGAGGATTGTTGAAAGGAAATTCGGTTAATGTGCTGGAGCCAAAGAGGCGGGTAGTGCACGTACCCAGATGACAAGAGCTGCCAAAATTGCCTCATCATCAGTCCCCCACACCAGCGTTGTCGAGAAGATTCTGTTCTTCGAACGTATTCCGAATTTCCAGTTCACGCCATCAGAGAGAATGAACGGGAGCGGAGTGACGAGATTGTGGTAACGTGCTTGACAACTGCAACGTAACCGGTTGAACCACAGTCAGCAATCAGTAACGACAAGACATTATGCTTTACTTTATGGGAGTACTCACACCACCAACGACTCGCCGACGACTTGGCGGAACGTCGCGGCCTTCATAGTGCCTGTGATGCTGGCCTTGGCCTCGATCGGGCAAACTGTATTATTAGTGCCTTGGATAGCTGTTTGAACATGGGCAGACGTCAGCGCTACAGTGGGCGGTCTGGCATTCGCTGGATCGCGCATGAGATTATCAATCGAGTCAACAAGCATGATGAACTCACCAAGTTTCTGGGCAAAAACCTTGCTGTCGAGTCCGGTCACGATGTAGTCGATCGGTCCAGTTAAGAGATAGGTCTTGTCATCCTCGGGGTTGAAAAATGTCACTCCGTTATTGCGCACGGTGGAGAAGTTGTGCTCTTCAGCGTTCAGGACGGCAAAATCCCACTGCGTTTCCGCCAACGAGACGGCCGCGGAAAGGATGGTGTCGACAGCGGTCCGTCGGGTCATTTCCTGTTGTGAAAGACGGGTTTGATCAGCTCGGGCCATAATCCGCCAAAGAGATCTCACAGATTTATTGTACGTGAGCGAGTGGACCTTTTCCTTTTCCAGAGAGTCTTGAACACCCTGCAAAAAATTGGCCGACACGGTCACCCGTTTCATGGCCGCTTCATGCTGGCTCTGGAGGATATCGTGCATGATGTTCGTCGTATAATTGGGTTGAGTCCCTTGGAAGCATCCTGAGGGAATGCTGTACTCGTCGAACGGACCAAGAGCTTGGATATGTTTGGCACTGAGGTCGGAAAACGATATCGCCTGCAAGTTACATTTCATACGCATGGCGGAACGAATAGGCCCGGCCTACCTCCGGCTGAGTCTGCCCAACAGGCCAGGCTTCAAATTTGCCAAGGAGGCTGGAGGCGGCATCATTCGCGTTCTTCAAGATTTCGAGGTCCCGAAGGAGGGCTGGTGTAGCAGCAATGGCCATGAATTATGGGCTGAAGGAGAGACCCGTAGAAACGTTTGATGGGAGGGCCAGTCGGTGTAGAGACGCTTTTATACCATCTCTGAGTAGAAGACGGTGATGATGAATCATTCGGACAGACGGAACTAAATCCCTACCGTGTTGCCTGGAGGGGCATCAATCGCTTGTCAATGCAATTGCTAGAAACATTTCTGCCGTCTACCGTGGTGCGTATGACATGAAAGGTCTCTGCGTTCCTGAATCTCGTAGCCTTTAGCAGTTGTTCTCATCCCCGCGACCACGCACCATGTTAGAACGGTTGGCATCTTCCACCCGGACAGTTTTTTCGCCCGACCAGGGGTCGGCAGGCCATGGCAAGTGAGTTTCAACTGTCAGGCCATCAAAGTGACCGCCGTGCCCGTCGGACATTGCATAACCGTTGAATGGTCGGGTTTTGTGGGACGGTACTGGAGTTGACCGTGCCACCGTGTTCGACTAGGTCGCTTATTACCAATCTTTTGGCGGGTGATTACAAATCACTTTTCCCCTCCCTTCATACTGCTCCATACAGCCTCCAGCAGTAGACTCGTAACCAGTCTCTGTGTTGAGCAACAATGTTAGTAGTAGTATGCAAAAGAAATTAGAACCAACGGACTAAAAATTGAGGAAGAAAAAAAAAGGCGGCAGGGTTGCTCGACTCTGAGTTCGAGCAACCCTGCCGCCTTTTTTTTTCTTCCTCAATTTTTAGTCCGTTGGTTCTAATTTCTTTTGCATACTACTAGTACTACTACTGTACCATTTCGACCAAAGGTTCACGGGGTGTCACCCGTCACCGCAATTGTTCACTGGATAAGATGTTCATTGATCGGCGATCACACAAAAATTACCATAAATAGCAGTCCGGCTTCTGCCGGACCGAAATTTTTGGCGTTTGTTAGCCTAATTAGGAAAGGAAAGCGTCTGTCACCCGTCACCTGGGTCAAAATTGTTCAGTTCATGACCCTCTGTCACCCGTCACCTGAACCTTTGGTCGAAATGGTACAGTAACATTGTTGCTCAACACAGAGACTGGTTACGAGTCTACTCCAGCAGTAAAAGTTCAAACAAATCAGTATACTTCACGATCTTATGAAGGGATCTGCCTCTTTAGAATTTTTTTTTCCCTCGCCTTTGAACTTACTGTAAATCAGCATCCCGCACACTAAATACAGCTAAAATTCTCCGAAATGGGAAGGATCAATATGCAGATCAGCGCGGTTGAAATTTATGATTTCAATGGGATTTCTCCGCCGCTGAAATCCGAGCGATTTTTGCCATTGGCCTGCTATTTATATCCTCCAATGGCAAAAATGCCTCGGGTTTCAGCAGCAGAGAAATCCCCTCTGAAATCATAAATTTCGGCGGCACTGATCCGCATAGTGATATTTGCCGTTTCGGCATCAGTGTCAGTAACTACTGAATTTTAGCTATATTTGGTGTGCCGGCCTTTGGCGTATGCCGTCGGCATGCCGGGCACCAAATCTCGGCATCTTTGTTCTTGAGGCGTAGCAACTAGATTTGGCTGGAGAGAACACTTAGGTCGACGTCCTAAGTATCGGGGAAGTCATGCGTTAATGAAAAACACGTCGAAAAACTCACCTCAACATCCGAGAAAATTTGTGATTTGTCATAAGCGGGCTAGCGATCAACTGATCGCCCTATCCAACAGAATACAACAAACGTGAGGTACGAACGACGAAATTGTTGTAGCGTCTGTCTACGAGAGACTAACATGGCGGCAACTGAATGTTGACTCGGAATCAGGTGCGCCCATCAGTAAATGTGCGCATTTGTCTTTGGCGTCTTATATCTTTCAAGTGCACAAGATAATCCTCCGCTTCGCTCCGGCAGGTGAATTTGATACGAACCACTCGCGAGGATGTAAAACAGTTTTAAACAAACGGCAGGGAAAATCAGTCTATTCACATTATAACACAGTACGGAAAGTCACCCATTGAGATCAAGATGAGGCATTCAATCCCTCGAGTGAAGTTGACTGAAATCATGTAATATGGCATGAGTAAAATTGAATTCAGTACCGGTTGGAATGCTTCCAGCTTCAGTATCGAGAGAGTGGTGATTAGGTGAGGGTCCGAGAAATAATGGTCTCGCGCTGCGCAGATGCACGTTTGTTGGCGGTTTGCGCGTTGCAATTGATGAATTGAGGGATTTTCGGTTTCAAGGCAGTGGCAAGAAATCGAGGCGAGAGCGTAGAGAGATGGGGGGTACGAAGAGGATGGAGTGTGGGATGGGGATTTATATCGTGTAGTAGCTGGGGCGGACTGTGTGGTAAGGATCTCATCTTCTGCGCTGCGAGCGCAGACTCGATAATTGAATTGAACAGTGTTTAACCCGAGGCCAGATCTCAACTGAGGTCAGGTTTGAGCTGCGCCGTCGCTGATTTCCGGAGATTGTGTGAATAATTTCATTTCCTTTGAATGATGCACAGGTGTGTTGATTGATTTTGAACTGCGCTCGGGGGAGGTAACACCAAAGATTGAGAGGAGAAGGAGAGGTAGATAAAGGGGGATAACCTACATGGAGATGGGACCAAAGAAATGCAAGCAAACGCGAGGCATCTCGTTAAAGAACGGCTCATGACACATGCCTGTGGAGACCTATGTCTCTTTTCAGACGTAGGACAGATGATGTAATCAAAACACGGCGCGGGTTCGATTCCCGGTCGTCGTAGATTTTATACACCCTTCACAAAATAAATGGTCATTGACATCCACACAGCACAGAGAATGCTGTTCATGAATGTTAATGCATTTGACTGCTCTTCCTTGCTCAGAATTCTATTCATCCTGCTCATAGAGCTTTAAGGTCATGTTTTCCTCAGGGTATCTGCAACGTACAACCGATGATCAAGAGTCATAAGAGGTTGTTTTGGCCTCTTTAATATGGTGGGAGGTTGATATTTAAAAGCTTCACGCCCTTCTGATTAGTCGCTCCAAAGTTAAAGCATTTTTGATGGTAGGTTTCAGTATTTCCTCTACATTTTCGGAGATTTATGTAGATTGACATTGCTTCGATTTTTGTCTGGAAAAACACTCAGGCATCTCATGGGTGACCATATATATATCGGAGAAATTCCCGTCTATCCCTCCCAGCTGCTGGATCCTAAATATATAACAAAACAATGCAGTTAACACCTGGCACGTCGCCAGTGTGTGTTTGCACTGGGAAATACATCACAGTAATGTCCATCAGGCAATGGGCATGGTCCAGACAACTTTTCATATGTTTCTTCGGTGAAGACTTGTCAAGTGGGAATAATTGCAAAATGATTGTGCAGTGTGCATACACATCTTTTGAAATGGTATTGATTTTGGGAGCAACCTCAGCTAGAATAAGTGAACTTGATAGCATTGGGAGTGATGTTCCATTAATATCAGAACACCGGCAGTGATTTCCAGCTGCCATATAAGAGTTGCACAAATTTTGAAGACATCGGTCTATGGAGCCAAATTGGGACAATTTTCAAGGCAGGCAAGTATTGGTTAGATAAGATATAATGTTATCCACATGCATAAGCCCTGAAGTCAACTGGTTTTATCGTCTAAGGAGGGATCACAAAGAAAACAGGACAGATAGGGGCGGTTTGATGGCATCATCTTTGCGCACAATGTGGCAAGCCGAGGCACCGGCAGCCAAATCTTGAATTTCATTGGCCAGTCCTAAGTACTTTCGGGGGAGTATCTCCGAAAAGACTTGGGACTTGAAATCAATGATTTGCATAACGGGTCTTAGGATTCAAGATTAATCAAGTGCCGAATAATGCCGTACCACACGCTACATCGACATTTTGAGCGCCGAATTCGAAGGTAAATAATCTCTGTAGATATTGAAATCTCTCTCTCTTTTCCCTCTTTTTTTCTCTTCTTTTTGCAACTTGAAAAACTTGAATTTTGCCCGCCCTCCACAGACATAGGACATGAGCCTAAAGAACGGTTAATCTTTCCACATCTTTGTCTTGGGATCGACATCTTGAGTCTTGAAAAACGCGTCTTTCGGCGTCTTGCATCTTTAGCATCAAATCCTTGATCTTTTGATGAAGTTCTTATTTTGATCAGATAGTTCCCGGTAAAATGAGTCGCGCAGTCTGTTCTGACTGCTCCTAACTATCTCTGGAGAGTGTTTAGAGATAACGAGCCCAAATGGCACTTGAAAGCAGGGCAAAAAGGCATCGTGATGGCTCGAAGATTCAGAAATCAGCCAAGTGTTTCAAACTCCGATGGTCCGTGCGCGATCAGCACATTGCAATCAATCACCGCACGTGGGTGTTCGTTGATTCCATCTCTTTCGTCCTCCCTCCCATCTCCTCGCCAGTACTATGGATCACTTCGCACATCAAAATGTCTTAGATGTTCAAAATGCAGTCGGTCTCGTTCAATTCTTAGCCAAATCCCTTCGGAAGTATCGCAAATTAAACCGACACATGTATAGTTGTAGAATACGAAAAAATATTGAGGGGTTTCTGTGCAGTATTGAGCAAGATGGTGCCCCGAGTCCATCAGACAACTGATCCAAAATCAAAATTGACTTTAACTCTATGTCCCACCAACGAAGAAAGCACGAAGCCGGGAGTCAAGCTCTGGCCTCACACACCCGGATCCCTTGGTCGTCATTACCAGGCTCGCAAGCCCTCCCAGCTCTGTCGGCGCAATCCCTTCTCTCCACCGCATCGTGGCCTCAAGTCAAAGAGCCCCAAATCTATTGCGCATCCTCAAGCCATTCTTCGCACCTCAACCCAGCTAAACTTCAATTGCGTTGTTCTATCCTCAAGTACCTGTCACGCCAGTATCACCACAACGACCTTCAAGTTCAAGTCTAGCTAGGGAATATCAATACATTCGGGGCGCGGGCGCTCAAGATGCGCCTCTTGCGCTCAATACCGCCGCGCGAGAAGAGCACACACACACTGATTATGGGCCATATGCTTTGGTGGACGGTACGCTATCTCTTCCACGTGTCATATACACAGTTGATGGTATTCTATGCTACATCAGCAAACCCAGGGCTTGCTACGTAGCACTACGTAGTTCCTGTAGTTCTGTAGAAAGGGTACCTCTTACGTAGTTCCATGTAGTTGAAGAGGTTTCTACACGGTTCTACGTAGTTGAAGGGGTTTCTATGTAGTTCTACGTAGTTGAGGTTCTGAAGGTAAGAAAAGTCTTACTCAATCACCGGCCACTGCAGTGCTCCACACCACTATCTTACATTGTTCAATTCAAGGGTAACCAGTCATGTCAATTCAATTAATTAACTAATGTCTATCGTAATTCTATTCTAAGTCATGATTAAACTAAACAAAGTGCTTCCTGAGAGAATCGAACGCGCGACCTCGGGGGTTCAGGCAAAATACAGAGTTCCGTGCACTAACCAACTGAGCTGAGAGAGGACATGGAAATGATTCTGATACATAGGTACCCTCCTATATCCAAGCCAGGTTACTCTTCTCTCCGCCCACACCCGTTGCCCATTCACACTAGTACTGTCTGCTGTATCTGGGGTGTGGATAATTTTCTATCCACTCTGAAAGACTTGACTTTGAAAAAAAAATCCAGGGTGTGTAAGATATGTGGTAGATGCTAAAAATAGACCAAACCCAAAGTTGTAGAGCTTGAAGAGAGCTACAAAAGTCTTCTCTACCACTTTTCGCCAAACAGCTTGGTTGAAGCGTAAAACACAAAATACTTTCCAACACGCCACAATTTTCAAAGTCAGAACAACTCAAAACCAGACCTTCTGCAATTTCCTGAACAATCAGATCTTCATAATGTGTGTTGAAGAGTGGACAGATCAGAAACCACATAATACCCCGTTGAACTACATAAACTACATAAACTACATAGAATCCCCCAAACTACATGGAACTATGTAGAGTCCCTACAAACTATGTAGAACTACATAGCACTACATAGTTGAGCTGAAACTACAGCCAACTACAGCCAACTACACCAACTACACCAACTACAGCAAAAACGAGGTTTTGCTGATGTATGCAGGCCGCCAGCGCATGTGCAAGCGCGTGCCGAGCAGGGGATGACGCGGACGGACCGCACGGGGGCCGGGTATGTTCAAGGCTTGTGCAGGTGACCCGGGGTGGCCGTACAACGACGATGAAGACGCTCCCAGGACCCGCCTGGCCTGTGCCTCCGTGCCCAGGGCCTCGAGAAGGTTGGCAGGTCCACGCTCGCACAGCCCCCCTCCCGAGTACCACATCCCCGTCGCCGCCGACCCTCGCCCCGGATCGTCCCCAGTGGCATGCGCATCTCGGACCCGAAGTGCTCCCGAACGGGGTCCAGCTGCGGCTGGCGCGCACCACGCACCCCTCTTCTGGTTGCTCGTGGTGTTATTATCGTCTTCTCTCTGTATCCAGTACCTAGTATAGTGAATATATGTATATCTTAGTTCTTTCCGTGTGTCTTAAGTGTCTTTCAGCTGGAACTTGTGCAAGACTCGCGGTGTCTTAGGCATCTTTGACAAGACAGAGATCTTTACCAAGACAAGGGGATCTACTTGTGAGAGACGCGACATCTTGGGCAAAATTAGGTCTTTCACGTTGAAACGGCGCGTTTGCAATGTGCTGCCATCTAGCTACATTTTGCGCTTTTAGAGCTAGCGCATGACGAAGTCTGCTAGCTTCTATTAGGTACATTACTAGCTTCTCAGGGCTACAAACTAGCAATGAGAACTCTGTTCGGTGGTACAAAGGAGAGTCAGAGTGAGCTCCGGCTGCTGGCTGTAGTACGAGTTATAGTGCTAGGCGCGGTTTACAAGCGTTACACTAGGCGAATACACGCATCAAGGAGATAAACATACAGGTCTAGTACCTCAGAGTGTCAAGGATTCTATGAACGAGGACCAACGACTGCACAGACGGAGCTTTGGTCGGAGCTAGCGCAGAGTAGGAACGAGCACGAGCGAGCTAGCGGGTGTAGGAAGGCGGCTAGTACCATAGCAGCTGGACATACCCTGCTGAAGTCAATACAGTAGTGGTCGAAGTGGCGCTAGCTGAGGCAATGCGAAGGGACCAATCATAGGGGTATAGGAGTATACCCACCAGCAGGTCAGGTGATGGACGCGACGCGATCCAAAGAGCCTAACGAAGACAAATAGCGGAAACAGTGAATTCATGTTGAGATGGAGCAGTGGATGAACGCTAGGATGTTCAGTCCGTAAGATAGCGGGGTGGAATGGCGTGATTATGAGCAAGCTGCACCGGGAATAGTAGTTCCGGAGTGGAGTTGCACATGGAGAGTTGCTCGGGTGCAGACTAGCACGCTGAGAAAGGCAATTATACCCGGCTTGGCTGTCGAGATGGTCAGATAGTTGGCCAGCTAGGCAAGCCTAGACCACGAATGGACCCGGCTCGTCTTCTGGAGGCAGTCGCATGACCAGAACATCGGCCTGTTTTACTCATTTCTCTTTACCTCATCATTTTCTCTCTGAACAGTATATAAAGCCTCATAAAATACCGCTAGAGACCAGTTCATGCCCCGCTCATCGCACTGTCGATAAGGGTGTGCTCAGGCCAGTCGAAGCGGAGATAAAGTACCTTCTCTGTTGTAGTCCAGTCTTTAAGAATCGCAGCGTTGTTTGTTGGATCCAGAAGTAACTGTGTGAACCAATAAGTCGAAGCTTCGCGTTGGGAGTTTGTGAGCGGTGCCATTCTCCACGTATAAATCAGGACCGAGAGCACAAGAGTTTAAGTTTGAGAGTTGCGGCTAGCTTTGTGGTGGACTTCAGTGGTAGCTACGCATTGGGTGACCAGGAAACGCCTCCCGTAAAACGGACCACGCCCGGCACAGCACTTTGGTAGAACTGCCAGTCGATTCATTGACCGACTAGTTGAGCTAAGAGAATACTCGGGGTCCTTAATAAGCCCAAGTGTAACAGAAAAGAGCTTGGATTCAGAGGAGTCTAAGTCGGCCGTTAGCAGTATTCAGCTAGCCAAGCTATAGAGGAAGTGCAGGAGAAGCAGCATAGTCCATTAGTGGAAGTTTTCAGATAGACACTTCATTTACCTCGCCTAGGACGACTGCACTTTGTGCGTCCGCCTAGTAAACATCCTTATCACCCCCAAACCTGTACATCCCAACCTTGGGAAGTCTTGTTTCGGAACGTCAAGGGTAGCTAGCGAATAGTGTGGTGTTTGTTTAGTTGGGATAGTTGAGGCCATAATTCAATTCCCGTTGTGCTAGGAATCCAAACCAGTAGTCGCATACTACGGCTCGGACCCGAACTCACTGAGGAAGACGAGCTTAGTCTTAGTGAAGTATAAGTAGGGGATTTGGTGTTGTGTTAGGTTTTGTGTGTGGTGTGTTAGTGTTCAGCTAGCCCGCATTCAGAGCTTATTTAGCCCATTTTCACTGTTAGCGCATCTTGCCCGTTTCAACGTCTTTCACGTCTTGCTAAAGACGCGAAAGATGCGAAAGATGAAAGCGCACATTTACTGATGCTACAAGAGCTCACGCGAGCCCACGCGCAGATTGTTAAAAACGCGATGGCCGAGGAAGCACCACAGGCGTTCGCGAAATGCAGCGTCTCCCACGTGCACTGCCGCCCACAAAGACGACGCCAAGACCACGTCATCGGCGCGGAGCAAGACAATGCTGGACCAGCCAGCCAACCCTCGAGTCAAGTTCTCAAGCTCCCCAATCCCGCGCGATTCAAGTTCACCGACATTGATTCAACCCAACCAAATATATTAATTTCACGCTCATAATTCGGACACTCCCCAGAAGGTAACGCCACCCGGTCACACGTCACGCGCACCTCCCTTACATTGGTTTGGCATTTTTCTATCACCTTTGACTGCAGGAATCCCCGTTCAACCTGGGGGTCGGGTGATGCGTTCGATTCGACTCTGCCGGTTCATATTTTTCTGCTGTTGCGTGCGCAGCGCCATATTGCTCACAACTATTCAAGAATAATGCCGTTTGGCTTTGGCAAAAATAGCCTGAAATTCAACGATTCAGAAGATGTTGAAGAGTTGCCGGCGTTCTTTGAGAATATAGAGTCGGTTGCGGCGAGAGTGGGAGCATCTAGTGCGAAGGATTTGAAGTGGATTGCCCTTCATTGCTGCGAAGCCCAGACGAAGGAGAACTGGAAAGCGCTAGCAGCTGTGAATGATCCCTTTACCTGGGAGGAATTCAAGGCGGAAGTGCGAGCTAGCTATCCTGAGTTGAAAGAGATTGAAAAAGGGTCTCGAAGGAGCTGAAGAAGCTGGTAGAAAAGACCGCTCATAGAAGTTGCAAATTAGTGACACTGCTGGATTGCAACAGTACCACCGGAAATTTCGTACTATGGTACAGAAGTTGCTGAGGGGTACGCCAAGGATTATAAATCGGGAAATAGTGAAGTTTTATCTTACTGGTCTTACGCCCTTAATAAGGCAAGAAGTCAGAAGTGTAATACGAACTACTCCGAAGGATAGCCTAGGTTCTTATAAGAGGGCTGAAGCAGCGTGGAAAAGCAGTAACCCGGGAGTAGCCTATGTTGCTCCGGAGCGGGACGAAACTGACATGTATGAATGGACGGATCTGTTGGATGTGGCAACTAGGATTTCAGAGGAAGAAAGTCTCAACATGTTTGGACTGGACTCGTATCCTACTGCGGACTCGAAGAAGGGCACTGGTACAGTCTTGATGCAGGGGGACACCACTGCGGATAGTTTATCAGATGTGAAGGCGCTAGCTAGT
>JARJCM010000750.1:0-24187 GCA_029233265.1 Mycena alexandri | reverse complement strand
TTGATCAGTACTAGTCGGATATTATTATTGATTCAGTCCTTGAAGTGAGCTGTTTCAAACAGTTATTCCGATTGACCTAGGAATCGACACCTGGGTGGAGCGGTGTAAAAACTATTTGTCCGTTGGGTCTGGGCCAGTATCCAAGCGATTGTCCAAGCCGCTTTGACTCACCCTCTCGGTAGTCAGCAAACACGCACCGGTATCGCTGCTGGAACAAGCTGTTATTACATGAGATAAGGATCTCGGGGATGTGTTCACTAACATTGTTTGACTTCTCTAATTCCTTGATTCTTCGCCGCAAAGTCGTCAGTGCCTATGAACTATTCTTCAATACTAGCATTCTGAGCGCAATAAGTATTTAAAACCAACCTTGAGATGGACCTTCTTCGCGTCTTGAGCGCGGATATACTTCGTCCTGGCCTGCGCCAAGGTGCCGCCGAGAGAGGAAATCTCGTCTACTTGGCGTTGGGATGTTGCAGCCCAGGTCGCTCTCTCGGTCCGAGTGGCCTACATACATAATTTGGATCCCAACCTTGAAGCCGACAACAAAAGATTTGCAATTTCACTTACAGCTTCATGCAATCGCAGAGCGATAGCTGAGGCATGGTACTTAGTTGAGAGCGATAAGATGGTCTGACGAACCTCAGTAAGAGCCCGAACCGAAAAATATGACCAATGTTTGAAACTCACGGAGCGCATCTTTTCGATTTCCACCTGAAGTGCAGCAGATTCTTCGCGGCCCTCATTCATCAGCTGAGAGCAAGTCAGTGCAATCCTTCCATCAGTTGTGCTGAGTACCCTCATGTGTTGCTCCCGCTGTGGTTGATTAATGCAACGGTATGAGTTTTTGAAAAGGCCACCGACCTCCTGCAGTAACCTAGCCGCGAGCTCCCCGCTTTCCTTAACTCGACCAGAGAGCACCGTACACTTCTGGAGTCGACAGAATAAAAACGATGTTGTACTAGATCGAAGACGTACAACTTGCAGTGTTTCCCGGTTTCTTTCGTTTGACTTCTACGCTCTTTTGAGTTTCCAGGAAGAGGTTTTCCGATGCAGACTCAGTCGGTACAGACTGGCGGTTAGACCGCCCTGACTCCAACGACTATGGTAGGGAAGAATCAGCGTCAACTCCCACCCATTTGGGACCACTGACCAAATCCTCTGAGGAACCGTCAAGGACTGCAATCGCTGGAATGAGACACTCTTCCTCCAACTTAATTGAGTGGCATCGCTGGACTACAGTTCGGTCGAACGCAAGAACAAGAGATATAGTAATCTCGCCGAGTCAAAGTGGGTCCCTGCAAACGACATGATGTTCGAGTTTGTAGGCGGCGTTGGTCCTCGCCGCAGCCTCGCAACCTCCGCCTCAAGACGGGTCTGTAATAAATTCAGTCCAGGAGATCCCATGACGGTGCCAGCAGTATAAATAGTGCCCACAACATTCTCTGCTCTCACTCGCAATGCATCCTGGAGGGTGTCAATCTTGTCACCGAGGAACGTCATCTGCAACTCCGTTCGGTGCTGTGGAGAGGTTGGATTTGGGCCAGCGCGCGACCTGGATGCTCACTGCTTTCTGTTGAAGATTGAGCATTTCAGTCCGAAGAGACGCGTTCTCTGTCTCGAGTCTGTTCTGAAAAGGTATCATAGAGTCGAGACGCCACATAAGGGTGGATCCATAATTGCGTACCACGTCGGAGCACTGTGCTTGCGCGACTTTCAACGCCTTGAGCGTGGTGACTTCTTCTTATGAATGAAGAGGCTCTCGGCCTCGAGCCGGGAAAGTCCCACATTCAACAGATTGAAATCGTCCGCGTTGGCCGCCGAATCGCGGTTCTGTCCGCAGATTTCCAAGTTGTTGAGAAGGAAGACCCGTGGAAGTAAGGAGATCACAGACATTTTCGCCCAGCAGTGGCGCGAGCGTTGCCATACGAGCAGAGGGAACCTCGTCATCCTGTTCGAGGCAGTCGCTGTCTGAATTCATCCCCAGAGGAACCTGGGATGGAGGAGAAAGTATGAAAGGCGCTTTCAAATGAAATTCGGATTATTCACATCAAGAGGTTATTTCGGCGGAGGTTTTGCGATCGCCGGCAATGTCATTATAGGGACGCCTATCGAGCACCCCGTTGAACAAAGACATGCGACGGTAAGCGTTTCTGATCCCCGAGGTGGTGGGAAGTAAAGCAGGATCGGGAAATGCCTTTTCCCGTTTAGTAGCGAGATTCTGGATCTTCAGTTAGGGTTGTGCAAGACATTCGCTACTCGACATAAAATAAAGAATCTCCTCGCATGGAGCAGTCCACAATCTCTACCATGCTCGCCGCGAAATAGAAAGACCGATTGTAAAACGAAGTATGAGACTCCGAGCAGTACGTTGCTCATTCAAACATTGTCGACCTCGCCCTCGCCCTCCTCCTTCCCGCCTCCCTCAAGACCACCTCCCCCATCTCCTTCAAACACCTCTCCCACTCGCACGACACTCCCGGTCTTTGCGTAAACACTCCATATGCAGTCTACGGAAACACCTCACTCTTGCGCGCGAGGTGAACGAGTTTCGGCATGTATCTGAGCGTGAGCTTGCGCCTGGGGAGACAGAGGCTTGTTCTGACAGTTGGTGTTAGCCCACATACCGGGTACGGACTGATAGCTAAACTACCTTGGATTGAGAGTTTAACGCGTCGACTCCTTCAATGATGGCCTTCGTCAACGCGAGGTCGCCTCCCGTCTGCACGTACACCTCCCACACGCGATCAACGGAGATTTTCTTGGTGCGGTGGTGCCATGCGTCCGAGCTTGCGGTGTATCTTGGCGGCATGCTGAGCGGCCTTCAATGGCGTCGCGAGATTAGCAGCGTCGAGACCGTTGGCACTGTCCGGATTGGCGGGGCCGAGAATGGCGGCCAGGCGTCGATGTGGCAGCGGTAGACGGTGGGAGTAACAGCTCGGGCCACGGTGGTGGTCGGTAAACGACTAGAGAAGGGTCATTATGCAAACGCCGCATACGTTGTGAGGATGACCCTACGGGGACGGCGCGTGGCGAGGTCGGGAACTTCGAGGGGGGGACCGCCGTCGTTGGGAAGAGGAAGTTCGGCATGGCAGATGGGCCTCGGTGTGGCGGGGGCAGGTATCGAAAGCGGTGCGGGTAACCGGCGCGGGCGAGGTGGCCGATAAAAGCTAGGGAGTCATTATCCATCGTTTGCATGTGCTGTGGAGAAAACCTACGGGGACGAACGTGGACACGGCGGGGAGACGGTGGGGTAGCCCTGTGTGAACTATAAAGGGCTTAAAGCCATGAAGCAGACGGGTCGATGGTGCGTACCACACGGTCGGCATCTGGCCCGGATTTTCCGGATTTGGCGTCGCGGGCGGGGCGAAACTCCTTTTGAAGCCTTGAGACGAGTAAACAACTCCGGAGTGGGATAATTTCGGGTGAGAGCGGGTCCCGTGCGGCACGAAGCGAGGATGCTCCCCACGGCGCTGTGGTCTAGATATTAAGGTGAGCGAAGGAATCGGTAAAAGGGTAATCGCTTACTAGCAGAGCGCCAGCACGAGCAGTGGCAGTCGTTTTCTTGGCGGCAAGCAGTGACTTGAGGGTTGCCAGCGCGAGCTCCTGGAAGCTCGGTGAGGGAAGGCATGATCTCCCCAAGGGCTGACAAAACTGCGAACCTTCTTGGAGGGGGAGTCTTCCGTCACTTGCGAGGGTACACTGCGAGCCCGCCGTGCTTGGGACATACGTCGCATCTTGTGCCGGGAAGGTCTACAGGCGCAGTAGATGTCAGCTCATCGGAGGGTAAATAATACAGAAAAGCGCACACTTGAAGAACCGACTGACTTTGCGCCGGGGCAGGATTCACCCAATTGCCGCTTGAACCGCTCGATCCGCTCGTCGAAGCTGGCCCGCTGATTCTTATAGCGCGTCATCCACGACGCAGAAGGACGATGGTGCTCCATGAAAACTCGGCCGCTGTCTGAAAAAAAGAACAGAAACAACGGATGAGCTCTATGCGACATGGTAGACACACGGTCAAACCTCTGGCCCTAGGAGAGCGTAAAGAGCCTTGCTTGTGCGGGGGAAACCTATGTTGTCGTGCGCCGCGATGAATTTGACGAGCAGAAGTCCTCGTAGGGAGTGAATCTGCGGGGGATTGTAGGTTTCCAGCGACAGTCGGGAGTCGAGCGGGCTTGCCTGACGTTGTGGTGGCCATCGCCCTTGCTTGGAGAGCTTTTTGGCATGTTAGCAGAGACGAAAGGATGGGAGAGATCTCACGATTCGACAGATCCGCCGGTGAGGATGAATCTCAAACAAAGCCTAAATCTGTTGGCCGATCGACAGAGTTCAGGGCCGCAAAGAACGAACTCTCCGTCGCCCGCGATGGCTGCAACTTGAAGTCTTCCTCTTGTCAGGGTGGATTGGAATGCCATGAACATCTTGATAAGCAGACATGACGACGTAGTGGCCCGAGTTTGAGTCGGCAAAAGCAAGCGAGTCACCAGATGCCGAACATGCCGATCATATTCCCCACGATGTTCGGCATTTACTGACATCCCAGTTTCTACCATTCAACCAAAGTTCAACGTTCAACATGGCCTCGCTCCACTCGTCCGATGAAAATGAGAAATCCAAGAGTGATATTATTTAAGTGTACAATTACTGTCCAAGATATTGTCGTTTCGCGGTGCAAACCCGGCTCAACCCTCGTCGGCCCACGCTTCGTTCCCCGACTCCGTCGCTTGAGCGCCTCATACAGGGTCATATTAAAGCCTACGCACTGCAAACCAAGGCAGTCGGGCGGGGAGGATACCGCTCGGCGCCAACACATTGATAGCCTGGGTTCGGTCTGCCGGCTCGAGCGCCCAAAGGTTGGCAGTGTGCAGCATTTCCAGTGGTGACTGTAGGTGTGCGCACTCAGTAGATATCCTATGGCGGGTGCAAAGATAACGGGGCAACTTACGACGAGTTCAGGCGGCGGGGTACCACCAGGGCACAAGTACCGCAGGTCATGGCAACGATATGTGCCGGCGTAGACGACCGAGTCGCCGACATCGACAAATAGTTTCGCGCCAGTGACCGCTGAGGCCGGAGATATCGGTCGCCTGGATCCAACTCCTCAGAGTTGGGTCATAGTGGTCCGTGGGGCCGAATGCGAGGGCATGTAGCCGCGCGTCAGAGGTCCATATTGTGCGTCTTGGCATGTACAGAATGCGGTCGACATAGCTACAAAATATGTTAATCAGAGAGGTAAAAGTTTGTTTACGGAATCAGTCATGCCCGGCAACAAACAGAATCCTGCCCCAGCGTCAGCAAATAAAGCTATTGAATCTCGAAAAGTGCAACTTACCGAAGCAAGGTACACGCATAAATTTCCGGTCTTCACGATCGGTTTGGAGGGAAGCGAAATCGGGGCGTCCAACCAGGGATGATGGGAAAGCGCCCATGAAATCGTCATACAGCACGCGGGCGACGGAGGTCTGCCACAAAGCTCAGTCAATCCACCTCAACGCATAGAACGAGACTCGTACCGAGACACATCCGTTCTGGTACATCCAAGTTAGTTAATCTGATCGTTACGGGGAGAAGAACATACCTGGATCCGACTTCTGAGCGCGGAATTCACGGTATTAAGTTTCTCCAGCCGACCCTCGAGCGAGCGGCAGTCCTGCGAGACACATGAACATCCAGATAAAATATATTGGCATTACCACGTACCTCGCGGAGAGGACTGTTGTTTCAGCGAACGTATTCAGCGCCGGTACATCGAGTTCGAGACGGACCTACCGCAATATTGTGTCTGAGATGCCAGCTCTGAGTGAGCTACATATTTCATGATACTTGCTTACCGGAAGGCTTGAGCATCAATGTCCATATTTTCAAGCGGCTTCAATCACGTCGCTGTACGTCTCGAGGGGATGCTGGTATCAGCGTGGCAATAAGGCCGGCGAAAAGAACACTCACTTGCTCGAGGGTGTTCTTCTCCGTCCAAAGATTTTTGTTCGTCTATGCGAATCCGGAGGGAATCAGACTCAACTCATCGTGTGGCATGCGATTCACATACCAGTGGAGTCGCTTATTCTGCGCTTCGAGCTCAGCGCATCTCTATGCGGTAACTGAACAATCTGAGGTGAACAAGAATCAAGACACAAACCGCATTTAACTCGTCGCGCACGACCTGAAGCTCGTCGTACTTGTTCTCGAGATCCGTCGGCTATGTACGTCCCTTCGCATTAACCACGACCAGTCGACAAATCAAGCATTCCACTCACCTCACCCTTCTCCTTTTGGAGCGCCCGGAATTTTCTATCGAGTTCCAGACTCGTCGCTGAGAGCTTGTCGAACTCCTTCAAACCGATCACAGGATGCGCGCAACACAGAGAGATTAAGTTCCTACGTTGATGGTGGCGTCCTTCTGCGCATTCGAATGGCGGTATTAGCTCATATGATATGCAACAAAGAGGTACCGATTGACTAGCCAGCTTTGTGACCTTGGCCAGGTCCGCGGTGAGTTTTCGCCACCTGGGCCGTTAGTGTCTCGACTTCCTCGGAATTCTGATTATTGATGTTAATGACGGGTAGATAATGAGAGGTGGGAATCAACGAACTGGCGCGACCTTACGCTTCTTCTTGAGCTTGAGGGCGTCGTATTGGGACCTGGAGTTTCTCTAAGGCCTGTGTGTGAGGATCAGCATTGCTGCAATAAACGAGGAACAAGATATTATACTGCCTCGGCCTCTGCCTTCTGGATTCAGGAAACATAATCAAGTCAGTTTTGGAAGGCATGAGCAAGTACATACAAACCTGTTCAGCAGCTTCCAACGCGAGCCGTTCATGTGCCAACGACGTTAGGACTCGGTCTTCCTGAGCAGCATTCACTTCTGAAAAAGCCTATCGCTCAATTTTGAGCACAATCGTCGTGTCAGGACAGCGGACAAACCCTCTGGAGCTTCCTTATGCTTGATCTGCAGAGCGCCATAGTGTTTACGCAGGTTAAAAAGGTTCCCAATGGGCTGGATGATGAATGGTGTTGAAAATAAGGCGTACGTTCTTCACGGATGCTCACCTCGTCGTCCTCTTCTTCTTCCCTCTGTGAAACGCTGAGTGCCGAAGGTTTTGCTAAAGGAGTAGACTCACTTCTGCGGCCTCGGCAGATGCTCGAGCGAGGAGGTTTTTGATCTCCGAGTTCTCGTTATGGAGGGTCTGTATCGTCTCCTCGAGTTCATTACACCGCTGCACAAATAACGCGATGAAATTGCGTCCAAAGGCAAACTTGCAAAGTCAACCTACCGCCGTCAAAGCGTGGCTCTTGTTGAAGGCTTCTAGGGGCCCCACTAAGCTTTTTTCGCCACTCATTAGAGCCCTCCGCGAGCTCTTGCTCCCGCTGTTGAAAGAAGTGAGTAATCTGGGTCCGTTCATCGTACTTTCCTTTACCTGGACTGCTGCTTCCTTCAGGGCAACGATTTCCTGCTGGAGAGTGGCGAGGTCGGCTTGGAGAGCAAGGGAAATTGAAACGCCATTGGCCTTGGCTTCGGAGAGAGCGTCGTCGGCCACACGGCGCTACCAAAGTCCAGAAAATTAAACGACCTGGAAATGCCGCCGTTTGGCGTACTTACCTCAAGAGCGAGGGTGTTCTCCAAATTTTGGACGTGATCTCGAGATTCGGTGAAGGCGGTCAAGAGACGGTCGATGGCCTCCTTGGGGTCCGACGCCATGGTGCACGAAGCCGGAAGGCTGAAGCAGGTCAACGTGGAAAATTTTGTAATGCCGCTGGTGACCATCACTGACGGCATCGCATCGGCTCAGGTTCGAGCAAGGAACGGCCTCAAAATACAAGTCTTCAAATCTCGAAGATTTGCTCACCTTGACGCGGAACTGTCCTGGATTCACACTTTTAATGTTTTCCTGAACCTGAACAAACTTTTCATCCAAGACACCATTCCCGAAAGTTGAAACAAACATCGGCGGTGGTAATTAGCCGCTCTGCGGTGAATTGAAAGTCAAAACCCGGAAAATATCAGATCAACCTCGACCGAGAGAGAGAGAATTCGAATTCCCAGGGCTGCAACAACTTCAGTTAAACCTCACATCATGAATGTCCTTGTTCGGAGGTCAAACCCCACTTGGGAAGCCAGCTTATTGCTGACGTTGGAAAACTAAGATAGAGCATCTCCACTGAAAAGCGGTCCCCCACATGCATTATTCCATCCGAAACCTCCGAGTTTACTGACGAAGCTGTTGAATTGATGGGAAGCAGATACCCTGGATTTATTTCTGCGCATCTCCATCGTTGAAATCTGCTTATTCTATGGCGCGGTTTGAACCCAGTTAACGAAAAAAGTGGAAGAAAATTCAATCGTGATCGCGGTCACGATCATCATTACGCTCGGCGCGTCGGCGGATACGTAAGGCTTCCTCCTCCTACCACCACCATCTTCATGAACCCTGACTTCCTCGCCGGCGCCGTAGATGTGATAGAATGTTTCGTGCGCGAGTTGGGGGTGCTTCAGGCACAGCTGAAAGAGGAGGTGCGTCTCTACTTCTCTTTGTGAAGCTTCCAATGGCCTTCGGTTGTCTTAGGAAAAAAGCATCTCAACGGAAACGGACGAAGCCTCACAGGAGGGCCAGGAAGTAGACTTGGAGCTGTCAGTTCTTGAGATAACCAAGACCGCACTGGTGGTGACCAGGGAGCGCCTCGCGAGGGAGCGCAGCACGAAGAAGAACCTCCAGCGCGTCAGTCGCTCACTGCCATTTATCTGTGAAATCTGCTGGTCAACGGTTCTGTTGCAGGAATTTGTATCTGTTCAAGCGGAGGCGCGTCTGCTCCGCGACAACTGTCAATTCCTTTCCGAGGAGAAGGAGGAAGTGCTCGCGGTATGTGCGCTGCATTCCTACCTGCCACTTCCCTTTCGGCGCTCACTTCCACACTAGACCAATGCACAATTGCAGACGATCATCGACCAGCGCAATGACCAGATACGGGACGTAGGTCTTATTCAGTTGTTCACGCGCCCGCTCCGTCATGCTATGGTTTCCAGATGGAAAATTCCCTCTCCGTTGCACGAAAAGACACAGTCAAGGCACAGTCGGTCTGTGTCTCTATCAACCGCTTCAAAATCGATTTCGAGTTTTCGCACTGTAGGAGTTAGCTGGTGCCAATTCGCATCTTTCCGCGTTGAAGAGAGAGCTGTCGGAACTGGTCTGCTATTTCGTGTCATCAACGCGCGTGTCCCTCACCCAAAATTGCCAGAAAACCTCTAATGCATTGGCCGAGGAGCGGCGCAAGAATGTCGTAATCCTGTTCATCCAAAAATATGACCAAGTTCTGACTGACCACTGGAATTCAGGAGTTGAAGAGCGAGGCGAAGGGGGAGAATTCCCAGACGGTAAAAGGACGAGCTGTGCGTAGCCGTCTCAACCTTTAGACTGAACGCTGCTCACCTCATCCCACCGTAGCTGGGCTTAACGGGTACTGAACCAGGCACACATGAGGAGGAGCTCACACGCGTACGTGTTTTTTTTTTACCCATCCACATGAAGGGACTTTTGACGACCAACGAATCAGACGCGCGAAGAGTTGGCCTGTGCGAACGCCCGGATCACGGCCAACGATCAACAACTCGCCGTGGTGCGGTCACCTTCATTCCGAAGAATTTATCTAGTTGACAAAGACCCTTCATTCAGACGCGTAAGAAAACTCCGCCTAGCTCAGAAGAATGCAGCCGCAGCCCACTCGGTGAGCTCCCCGCTCCTAGGTGTTTCGTATTCTCATTTAAACCGTGAAGATGACCGCAAAGATTCGCTCACGCTGGCAGTTACTTAACACCCGTCACAAATTGACGAGGCTAAAATCCAAGGCGGAGTATGCAGCGTTGCGCGAGGAACACGAAACGCTGAAGGTGGTAGGTTATGCCCGATTTCGTTGACTGCGTCGCCGGGACTTAATGCAATATGTGGTGCAGACGACGCGGCAATTAATTGACATCGTAGAAGGTCTCGAGGCCGCGGCGGAGAAAAATGAGGTTTGATGTCTACTTCTCAGCACGAGACACGCGACTGATCGTTCGAGCAGGACTTGCACTCGGCGGCGAATTGCACTTATCACGCAAAATACAAGAAGGTCAAGGCCGAGAACAAGGCGCTGAACCTTGTCCGTCATCCAAATGTTACGCACTTTCAACGCGGAGCAATTGAACCCTTGTACAGAGATTATCTGAGACCAATCTGAAGACGTTCTCTACGACAAAGGTCGGATCAGGAGGCCTAAAACGTAAAACCGAGGAGGAAACAGGGTCTGGGCTGCACGGTGACAGACGCAAACGGCGAGTGAAATTCTCGGCGTGAGGCACGCACGCTGGAATGGGAATGGGTGGACATTTGTGAATAAGATGGCTAGGACTGGTCGGCATCAACTGTATAGTATGACCTCAAGATCACCTCCGGTAGGATAATTCACGCGGAAGTCCGACGAGACTGTAGTAAACAATATTGTGTGAGCCTATGTTCCTCCGAGTTTGGGGGACAAAAATACGAACGTACATGGCCGGGGCCGACAGTTTTGGAGGACAACGCGAGGGGCGCAGGATGGTTGAAAAAAAGAAATCGGTGCTCAATAAAATATCCTAGGCTCGTTACCAGCCTACCATCACGGAAGTGCAAGCACGTTCCCGTAGACGGGCTGGTATTCCTCGGGCTAAGCGAAAAGGCTGAGCCGGAGTTTAAATTTTTTGGCAGGGGCCGAGCGCTGCCGAGGCGGTGGCTGTGCGGAGCGATCAATTCCCCGCCAAATTTGACTCTTTCACAGCTCATCCTCTGGAGCGTAAAAAAATATTCTGAAGAGACAGAACTCAAGATTGAAGGTTTTAGATTACCTATTTTTCTCATAGACCCCCTGAATTGAGCAAAATTCAGTTGCTAACTCCGTCGGTCCAGCGATAGAGACGAGGCGACCGCGTGCCGTCGCGCAACACACGGCTGAGATCTAACGGCATTCTCTAAGCACCCACAGGTGACTGCGCCACGGAAGTGTCCGTGCAGGAGATCGGCATATACGGTTATATGTCCGATCCATTTGGGCCGATTTTTGCCATTTCCGTACATCGCTTGCCGGCCCAAATCCGTACGCATTACGATCCAGTAGGTTGATTTTCAGCTCGTTCCGTCCGCACAAGGATCGGACCTTTTTCAGCGAGAGAGTGCCTTTTAGGCTGCGAGAGAGTAATTTTGTAAGCACGGGTCAATTTTTTCTTCCATCGCCCTCGGAGAGTCCTGAAACTTGCTGAAACCACTATTTTCCCAGAAATCCGTCCGCAAAAGGATCGAACATCGACACACATACCAAATTTCCGTCCGCGTCTTGGATTGGACTTGGGCGCAAATTTCGGCCAAAACGTCCGCATCAAACACTTTATAAGCACACTAGCTTAGTCCACCCGTGCCTTCGTCACGGAGCTCGCCGTGCACTGTGGATTCCGAGCTCGCGTTTTCCGCGCCCTCGCTAACGCTCGGGCGACCCGTGGGAAAAGACATGTGACATATCATGTGATATATCATGTGATTCTCGGCTAGTTGTGTTTTAATGTATAGGAGGATCCGGTTTTTACCTTCCTTTTTGGGAGGTGCTGAAAGTTATCTCCGGGTGCCGAGCTGCCGCTTTATATTTTCAGCAGATCTCACCGAGCAGATAGGGGCCACGTCAAGATGAAAGGGCCGCGAAGCGGTCCTTTCGCTCTTGTAATGATGAGACATAGAGGCCATTTTGGAGGCAAATCCGTCCGCACTATGATCGGACATATAACCGTATATGCCGATCTCCTGTCCGTGCAAGGTTGGTGCGCGATGACAGGCGATGACTGGGATCGCGTTGACGGCAGTCGCACCGCATGCATGATGGTATCAGAAGCGATCGCCGATGACGAAGCTTTCTGCCGAACTCTCTCTTACAACGCGACCACCATGTCCTCCAACGAAGACGATTCGTACGAGAGCGAACCCACAGCCAAAAAAAAACGGGTTCAGCGAGCGTGCGATATGTGCCGCAAGAAAAAGCGTTGCGTCTTCTGTTTTCAGATTCGGAGCAGCCTTTGAATTCGAATTCTAGGACGGTGTAGGGTTTGTTGCTCATGTCTGTCAGTTTGCTGATTACCATTCAGGCGATGGCGGCGACAAATGCGACCATTGCCGAAAACACAACTTCATTTGCACCTATGTTGAACCGCCGACAGTAAGCATCATGTCACCAACTAGAATTCCCGTCCTTTTTCTTGATATCGGCGACCTCAGGCCAGGCCCGCACCCGGCGCCCGAGGTTCAAGACTTCAAATTTCCTCTTCCTCCTCCAAGAGCGAAATCGAAGCCCTGGAAAACCGTCTGAAAACCGTCGAGGCACTTCTGGAGAAGAGCAAGGCGGAACGAAGCCCTGGCGTGCAGCTCATCAGCAATGCTATTCGTCGGCTGAACAGCCCCTTCCCAGAACCTCATGCAGATGATCTCACCTTCACTGATGTCGCCGACAGCTTTCGATTTCTGTCCATCGACGACACGGCGGCTCAGGGATTCCAGGGTAAATCAAGCGGTGCGATGCTCGTGAAAGCCGCTGTTGATTTGCAAAATGGCCGGACGAAGAGCCCCGCGTCGACTGACTTCGGACATCTCTCGTCGATTCCTGACACGGTACGCCCTACCGATTACTCCCTCACACCAAGAACTCATGCGTACCACCAGTCGGAGTCTACTGCTATACCTGCCTACGACTTCCCCGACAACGATCTTCTCCAGTCCCTGATTCAGCTATATTTCTCCAACGTCAACCCCTTTCTCCCACTCCTCCACCGCCCCACCTTTGACAACGCCGTGAACCGGCGCTTCCATCTCACACACGGCGGTTTGCAAAGACAGTCCTCCTTGTGTGTGCCGTCGGTGCTCGATATTCCACGGATCCCCGGGTCTCCATTCCGGATACACCACCGAGAGAGACGGCTGGCTGGAAGTGGTTTGACCAGGTGAAGCTCTCTGGCCATATGGTCCACTCGCACCCCACCCTCTACGATCTGCAGTCATATTGTGCAAGTGCCGATTTGGATTTCTTAGTCTATTTGCGCTCACTCTTTCCAGCTTGCGGCGATGTTTCCTGGACTGCACGTCTAGCCCTCGCACCTGCTGGACACTCGTTGGTTTCGGCATGCGGCTCGGTCAAGATATCGGCGCACATCGGTACAGAAAACGTCACACCCTCCTGACGTTCGAGCAGGAGCTGGAAAAGCGTGCCTCTTGGTTGGTTTACGCCAAGAATCTTCTTGCTGGCGGTCTTTTGATGTGCGGTACTTGTGCATAGGGTCCTCTTCTTATTCGACATCCAAATAAGCACCGCGCTGGGCCGGTGCATCGCGCTTCAGTCCCACGAGTTAGTTTCCTTCCCTCGTGTGGACTGGTCGGCTTATCCACACATTTTCCAGCTTCGACATCGAGTTGCCCTTCATCGTAGATGACGAATATTGGAGTGGCCCCCGATCCCTCGGCGGGGGGCACTATTCGTGCAGCCGGCGGGCAAGCCCTCGCAGCTCGAGTTCTTCAAATGCATGCTTAATCTGAGCCGGATTCTTTCTTTTAGCTGCAAGATCCTCGTATGTTTCACGCCGTCTCATAACTTTACTGTTGTGCTGAGTAACCTGTTTTTCTTTATTTAGTATTCAACTAACCGGAGCAAGACGTTGATCGGGCTGGGGGACGACAAGTGGGAGGAGCAGGTCGTGGTGGAGCTTGACTCGGCTCTGAATACGTGGTTCGAGACGATCCCGCCGCATCGTGCGTCTTCCCTCCCCATCTGAAATAATGAACCATACGAATTATCGTCGCAGTGCGCTGGGACCCCGACACCCCCATCGAAGACGACACGTTCTTCGATCAGTCTGCCGCGCTGCACTGCGTATATTTTTCCACTCGCATTATTATACACCGCCCGTTTATTCCCGCTATGCGGCGTGCGTCTCCGACGGTAAGTAGATACCAATAATAGTTTGTGTACCATCAGCTTCAATTCAATCCTATTTAGCACCTTCCGTCCCTGGCGATCTGTAAACACCGCCGCCCGCGCATGCAGCCATGTCGCACACATCCAGCAGCAGCGTCGCCCCAATAATCCAATCTGGTTCAGTCAGGTATGTTTCCCCCCATCGTCAGACAACGAGGCTAATAAGGTTCTAGACACCACTATTCACTTCCGGCATCGTGCTGCTGCTAAACATCTGGGGTGGTTCAGGCCCAGGCAACGGCCCCGGAAGGAGCCAGGCTGCGGAGAAAGATCTCGCCGATGTGCATCGCTGTATGGTGGTGCTGAGCGCCCAGCGCCAACAGTACGGAACTTGCTCCGCTTTCTGATCTTTGCCGATTTTTTCCTTGTTAGATGGCCCTCGGCTGGAGCTCTCCTGTGCGTTTTGATTTGTGGTGTAATTTCCTGCTGATAACCCAATGTTCGCATACAGGGACACACTACGGCCAACTCGTTGCTGTGGATCATCCGCTCCCCAGTGCTCAAACGAGCAGCAGCGTCCTACCGGCTCCGCCTACTGTTCCATGGTCAACCGACACGCCTACTCACGGCATGGCTCCTCTTCCCTATACCAACACCGCGAATCACGACCATCCTACCCCGCTCCCATCCCCGCGAAACCTCGACGCAGGCCTCAACACCCATACTCATACGCCACTACCGAACCCCGCCGAACATCGCGCATGCGATGCCGCCACTGGACATGGGTTTCACTACGTACACCGACCCCGGCCCCAACCCCACATCCTTCGCGGCACCACTGTCGCCGCCAATGTACGACCCCCGCGCTCGAGACGGCGCCACCGCATGATTATCTCGACGCTGACACATGGTACGAACCCAATAATGCCGACCATGACCAGATGCCGGCGTTCGATGGGTACATGGCCCCGGGAGAAAAACATGGGATCCTACGGGCTCCCGAGCTCGAATTTAAACTATTCGGGTTTCGGGTTCCCTGGCGGTGGGAGTGCATACCAGGCCGAACTTTGGTGATGGAGATATGTACGCTGGGGAGGACTTTGCGATGGAGGGGAGTGGACATGCAGACCATTGCGCTCTGGTCCCAGGCCCCAACTACCTTCGGGTGCGTCCTTGGAGCCCTTCTCTCCCATCTCAGTTGACACTGACATATGTTTTTTTCCCCCGTACGTAGAGTGGCCGATTGGGATATGTATCTAGGACAATTTGTCGAGGATATGCAACCTGTTGCGATCCAGGTATATCCGCAGTAAATAATGTCGGAAATTTCTAAATTTGGCTGCAAGGCGATGCAGTGCCTTGCAAGGCCCGTAAGAGATTTTGCGCTTATAATAGCTTGCACGCAAAGAGAGTACTTACAAGAATTAAGCTGTTTCTCCCAAAATAGCCACCCTGGGGCAGTTTTGGAGGTGCAAAGGGCAATGCTTGGGACCATGGACCACCATGAATGCAACTCTGCGGTGAGGGCAGGCCTGAATCGCGCCCCAATCGCAAAGCAAACTTCGGGCTGGCTGTGTTGCATCGCCACGACAATCGTCATCGCGTCTTACAAGGCGGTGGGAGCCGACATAAGGTCCAGACCGCTCTTGCCGATCTCTATTCTTATAAGGCTAAAAATAAATTTCCGACATTTACTGAACGTACGTAGAAATAAATAGATAGGCCGTGGAATATTGATAAATAATCAGCGCATTCGAGGTACATACCAACGTCACTACTTCGTCCCAGGAGAGTAAGAATTTCCACACAGGTCAATAGGTACTTCCTGGGTATAATCTGTACAATCTGAGTCGGATGGAACTTCGGGCATTCTAACCAACTTAACCTAACCAGTCTGCCAGTGGTCTCGAGCTCATCTAAACCACCCGACATCGAGTTTGGGGCCTAGATTGTACATCTACCTAAACTCAACCCAGTATCTCGGGGGTCCCTTCGATGGATCGTACTGGCTCCAACCAGAGTGCCATGGCTTCGCAGATGTTCTTGGTCATTTGGAGCAAAGGAGACAATTTGAACTTGAACCGTGAGAGAATAAATTGATTGAATGCAAACACCGTTTCAGTATCTCAGTTGTTGGCATTTCCCGCCCAGGATGCAGACCAGGAGGCAGACCAGGATGAAGGTAGATGTTATCCCAACAGTCCTGCGTCCCCTGTAGTAAACGAAGCAACAGCTGTAAGCACACTTCGGTTACCGTAAAATCATAAATATCAGGAGAGACGTCTTCTCACTTTGCCCTTTGCTGCCCCAATATCCGCCAAGTGCAGTTTATCCGACCGCCATATTCCCTCGGATGTCCGCATTGGGCTAAGCAGGTGTGAGCAGAATGACCTGCGAAGCAGGATGACAGGAATAAGGACAAACCAAGTGATCGTTGTTTCCAATTTAACTTTGAAAAAAGTGATCCTTGTTGGAAAGGCAATATTTATGTCCAGTAAACGGTTTATGTAACTAATTGTCGGTGGTCCATCGATAGTCCAGTATCTTGACGGACTGAAAGAATTCAACTAGGCCGAGACCAGCCGAGGATCAATTTTTTCTTGATTCTCGTCCGTCACAGCCTGCGTAACGCGTTACGTTGCGTCGTTTCACCCGGCCTCGCACCTGGAATCTTTGGAGCTGCGAACCTCAACCATGAACTCCTCATCCAGCGGTTTCCTCGATCTCACCCGAAACAGCCTATGTTGCGGAACTAGCGATCGCGCTGCAAGCCGCGAAAAAGCGAATCCAGGAGCTTGAGAACGAGGTAGATATCACCGGTATCGGTGTCGAGCCAACGCTTTCCTGTACATTAACTAATCCCTCTCAAAAGAAGCTCCTCGCCTCCGACACGCCCGAGGATGGTGCGAATCAAACAAATGACCGCTGTGAACCTTGCTGGCCAAGTCCTCAGTAAATATTACGGGCGCCTGAACGCAGTTATGGGGGAGCAGCTTTCGACCATGCAGGCGACCTTTTTCGAGTTGAGGCGTAGACAGGTTAGTATTCGTCTACCGAATTTCTTATTGTCTCTTCCATTTAACCGTACCGTTGTGGCATTCGGTCCCTCAGATAGGCCGAGGGGACGAAGGCCAGGAGCAAACTTTGGCCACTCTGGAGGCTAAGAACGCCGAGTTGACCACTGAGAACGAGAGGTTGAACACTCGAACTGTTAGCTTGGCCGAATTGAGGGAGGTGGAACGGGAGAATCGGGAGTTGAGCGCGGTCAGTGAATTATAATGAGTCCCCTAGTAGCTATACTGATGAAAGCTGCCCCAAGCGTTGCGCGGAGCTCCAGGGAGAGGTCGCCAATACTACACATTTGCAGACGAAATACGCTGCACTCCAGAAGGTAAACATACTAGTGCTGTACGACTCGCCGTCGCTCACGAACCATGACTCCAGAGATGCGCGTGGCTAGACCAAACCCGAGCAGGCTTAGATAGGGTGCGTTCTACATGTTATGAGTCTCAAACACCTTCGTTGAACCTGCCGTCAGAAAACTAGTAAATTAGTTCAGGCTTCCTCGGATTGGCAGGGCAAACATGATGCACTTGAGGCGGTATGTTTCATCACCTGAGAAAAATACTCGGTACTCACATCGTACATCTAGCGTTGGGAGAAGTTGAAGAGCACAAATGCCGGTCTTAATAGGGTATGCGGTATCCTTTGCCCACTCACTGTTACTCAACGAGCAGCCAGAAAATCACTGAATTACTTCAGTCATCTTCAGATCTGCAGAGCGAGCATAGCACAATCAAGAAAGTGCGTGCTTGCCTTATCTAGGAAGCCCCTTCGAGATTCACCCACCACTCTAGCTTTGCGCGCATCTAAAGAGTACCGAAGCCGATTCAGACAAAGTGCGTCGTCCCAATTTTCTTGTCTCTCTCTGTCACTCAACGAGCGGCCAGAAAATCAACGAGTTGCTTCATACGCCTTTGGATTTGCAGAACAAGAATGACGCACTCGAGAAGGTAGTTTTGGTTACACCGTACAACCACCTGTCACTAAGCACACCTCTAGCGTTGCGCGACTCTACGCAGTCAAAATGCCAACTTGCATAAGGTGCGCCCATCACCCGCCACCGTTCGATTTGGGTTGAACGCGTGAGTAGAAAATCCAGAAATTACTTTCCACCACTCAAGATGCTCCCGCGAACAACTCTTCGAGAAAGCGCAAGATTCCGTCAGCCGACGCAGAGGGCGAATCCGAAGCTAACAACGGTCGCCGTGCGAAGAAGCGAAGACGGATGAACAAGCCTTCCAAAAGAGGCAAGAATCAACCTGGCGAGGCAGAAGACGACGGCGCGGCGCGGCGACGATGGATTCGCCAAAGGAAGACACTGGTGATTATGAATCAGGAAACAAAAAAAAATCAATGAGCTGAATCCAAATCGATCGAGAACGCACTGTATATACTATCAATGACTAGGATCCTGGCCACACTAGGATCCTGGCCACTAGTCAAATATAGGACTCTGGGCTGTGCAATATCTTCCCTTTGTATTTCCACAATGGAATATGAACTATTGCGCACCTTGAGACCAAATTTCAACCCGAAGTGATAAGTTGATCCAAAGCTGTGCCCGGATTGATTGTGATCCGGAGGGTGAGAACGTCAATTTGATAACCCCGAGCGACCGTTTCGCCTGTTTCTCAACCAATACGCCGGGGATCCGGGACTTTGGGGGCTCATTCTTCTACTACAACCTAGTGCTTTCTTCTAAGCATGTCTTACCTGGCTGAAGACTTGCCCTCTGTGACCAAATTCACCAACGCAGTTGGAAGAGAAACTCAACGATCACACTCTTACTAGTCTTTGGGGCCATTGCTCCGCCTGGCAGTACGAGTCCTTGGGCCGCTGCGCGGCCTTATCCGTGGGGGAGATTATCATTCACAAAAGGCCGCTGATTTGGCCAATGTTCTGGGATATGTGGTGCTTGATGCGGTGTTGCAGGCTCACTCGAACTATATTATGGCCTTGAGGCCTAGGGTTCACCATGAAGTGGGACATTTAGCTGACTGGATATCAAGATCATGATCAATACATTTAATTGTTGAGCTGCCCGAGGTTTCATTGAACTTTGGACGGCTCGGCACTTGCCCGACCTTTGGTCGATTTGACCGAGCCAACCATGAACTTGGGGCACAAACCTGCAGTGATCCGAGCCACAATTCTGAGTGCTAGGTCAGTCGAGGGCAGAAGTTGTAACGAAAGGGGTGATTGGTCACTTCTTCTGAATTTTCCTGCCTGAACTCTGCGGAAGTTGGCCCCAAGGTTGGCTCTCTGGCAGGTCTGCCAAGGACTGCTACCCCGATTTAAAAACAGGGGGTTTTGGCCCAACCATTATAAACTGGGTTTATAAACATGTTTATTAGAACCCTAACTCACGGATATTGCCGTGACTCTGTGCATCGGCACGGATATTGCTGTGACTCCGTGCATCGGTGTGGGCTGCCGTGACTCCGTGCATCGGCGTGGGTTGCCGAAACTCCGTGCATCGGCGTGAATTACCGTTACCCCTTCGGTGACGCGCGTCGCCACAACTCCGTGCATCGGCATGGAGATTGCCGTAACTCCGTGCATCGGCGTGGATTGCCATGACTCCGTTCATCGGTGCGGATTGCCACCGCACTTCGGGTGTCTCAACACTGCTCGGCATCACATGCCGAGAGCATAGCCGTTGAGCCGGTACCAGCAGTTTAGTTGATTAAGTATTTTTTTCACGAGATGTTCCTCTTGGCTGTTCAATTGAACTCTCGTTAGGCATCGCGCGCCTCGAGACTGTTTAACAACGGCAACATTTTAGCCGGCCACCCGAAGTTGCAAGATATAAATCCACCCATCACTCCCATCCATCTTCCCGGGTTACCTCCCCTCCGTTGGATCAATGAGAATCACTTGCTCAAACACCGATTCTCCGGGTGCCGGCTGGACTGCTTGGACACCCTGCTGGGTTGCATCAAACATCGCTCTATTTGTTCCTGTCCAGTGCTCCGCGGAAGTTCATTAAACCACATGCACTCACCATGCTTAACTCAATCCCTCGGGTCCCCCTTTCCCTGGGCTTTACAAATTTACTATCAACTGGGAGTGCTGCAGTACCATTCTATCCTGAACAATTGTTGTCCCCTAACAATTCAAGCTAATTGTGACTGAAACAAGCTCCACCGAGCTTTGTATAATAAATAGAGTGGTTCGGACCCGGTTTCATACATCTCATTTGGTAACAAATTAGAATTTTTTGACATCTTGTTTGATATACTTGGAAAAGTGCGGGCAACTAAACAATGAATAAGGTGTGGGCTCGTACACACCTCAGGCTGTCTGCCGGAGCCGCGTAGATCTTGGTCCGGTCTCTGGATCTCCAAATATGATGTCGATGAAGGAAGATCAGTGATATTAATACGGATCAGCTTATCCAAACACTCCCAAAGATATAAAATAAAATAAAATAATAATACGGATCAGCAGAAACACAGCCACTTGCAAGGTTGAGAACCGGTGAATCCAGAGATCAAGCACCTCTTGGTGTCCTGATTGTTGTACGACCTCAAGGACTCTGAGGGCTGACTGCACTCTATGGTGGCAGGGTCAATTAAAACTAAACATGTTTAAAATGAAGAGCCCAAACTCGCGCTGCCGGTGTCCACGCGTCCAGGTGGCACCCTGAACAACTGAGTCGGTAGACTCTTATCACGTCGCACTGCCCTTCGACCCACATTTCCCCCGAGTATGTATATAAGAAGGCCCATGACTGCGTTTCTTCATCCCTTTCCCCCGCCTTTCGTCCTCTGTCCCCAGCAACTCTCAATGAACATATTGTAAAAACAAGCGAGCGCTTGTTGGCACCAGTGGAACAACGTGCTGCATCTGGGCCAGCATTCCTCGCAGACCGTTCACCTAACCACCATGTCTGTTGTGCCGCTCTCTGTTATTGTGGCCCGGGCACAAGGATTGCATGGAATTCTTTTTTCGTATTTGACTTAGACTAGCTCCATGAGCAATGCCGTACCTTCATTTCAAAGATAATACTCACACCATTCGGCAACACATCGATCCATCAATTCAACGTCCCATGGTTTGAATTAGGTTTCGTGTTCAACAGTTTCTCTTTCCCAATTTGTAGTATGTCAAAGAAACACACAGAACATGTTGTTTTCTGCACTGGTTCATCTATGTCAAGTTGGACGGCCCCCGATCTACATATCTCCATCCTGTCATTCCTACTTTCTCAGCTGTGAAAGAATTGTTTCACATCCTGATTTGGACTCATTCATCTCCCAAAATCATCTCATCGGCTCATACTCCCACGGTTCGATCCTGCCGCAAATTTATTTGACTGAGCCCCGGACTTTGAATGGAGCAGAGGTTGATGCATTGTATAAATGCTATGACATTCAGACCACAAGAACTTATCAAGGGGCGCGGTTGAGGTCTGCGAGAAATGTCTCCTAAATTTGTGACTTGTCTCGTCTATTTCATATTCTGAAGGGCTTTTGCACCCAAGTCTTCGTGTGACGCTTGTGTGACCCTCATTCAATCTCCGAGGTTTTTACGTTCCGTAACTTATGTTCTGTCAAACACCCTATTGGAGCAGCACTGCCGGCCGCGCTGCGTAACCTCTGTGAAATGCAGGAGCAGTCATTGGCTAGCAAACTCAAGGAGGCTATACAGTGAGGATGGTGAGTTGCTGAGTTACTAAAAATAATGTAAAGCTCAGGATCATCTACGTCATTGGGGGGTAAGTCGATTTTTGGCTGGCTCACCGAACCAAAGAACGAGTCTAAAATAATTTTTTAGGACTCGTAAAACTCAAGATACCGATGGCCTCTTCAAGACTATAATTCCAGTGCCTTGCAGTATCCACTATGATAGGTAAGACATGTATATCCTTTATCATACAATAGTTGAACGCTTCCCCTTCCCTCCTAATATGGATGCAAATAGAAAATCACCCATTTGATGCCAGAAAAAAGATTAAACGTCGGGTTCTCAACAGTGCACCTTGCAAGTGGAGATATGCATTGATGTTGGTCCATTGGGTTCCAATGAACCTCACTATCACTTATTTTGGCCTACAATCCATTACTGCTGGCGCACCAACCCGATTTAGGTGAAAGTACGGATCCCGCCGCTGAGGGCCTTTGTAAAGTGTCTCCGCTACACTACTTTTGCAAGGTCCATTGTATGGTATAAGTGCCCAGAATACATCATATGGGTCCCACATACACTATAGCCAATGGTGTGGACCCTCATTCACCGCCAACAATGGGCTTTCGAGGGTGGCCAGGATCCCTGTCAGTTACCTTTTCGGGAAATCCTTCAAAACTAAATTCGCTGGGCACTCAAAGTGGCACCAAAATTATCATAAATATGCTCAATCTCTTCGGAAGATGTGTGCCTATCAAATAGGGTCCACGAACCTGCGAAAAATCCCCGTGGAATATCAAGATTGGGCCGAAACCCCTTAGGTGGCCAGGTTCCCAGCGCGATATAGTAAGTAGGAATGAAACTTCAGCAGTTAGTAGATGTCGTAGTTGGAGCTTTTTATTACAAGATTAACGCGACTTCAATACACCATCTATAATCACTTTCGCGGGCGTCCGGACAAAGGAAGATGGAAGGCTGACTCGGGCCCTTACGTCCTCGACGGTGTCTCCACCGAGAACTCTATTATCAACAAGTGCTCACCGGGGCGGCAATGCCTCGGTGAAGCTACGTTCTTTATCCGAGTATATACTCACAGGAAGTGTTGAAGTCGGCCAGAATGCAGCTGAACCCGTACGTCCTCGACGGTGTCTCCACTGAGAACTCTATTCTCAACAAGTGCTCACCGGGGCGGCAATGCCTTGGTGAAGCTACGTTCTTTATCCGAGTATATACTCACAGGAAGTGTCGAAGTCGGCCAGAATGCAGCTGAACCCGAGGAATGGATTGAATCCACAGTCATTTGTTGTCTCTGGACGGTACCAATGGGAGAATTGACATTTCACTTAAATCAGTCATAAGGAAATAGTGACAGCGGACTCGTCACCATCGCAATGGGAGGACTCTAACGCGCGGATTTTTCGTTCGATTCGATTCCCCGTGTCGCTGGTAGGGAAGGGAAGATTCGGGCACTTCTTCATTTCATTATGCCGCAGGCACGGCAGCTGGTACGTTGGGATTCCTCGCGTCATGATTTTCTTCCGTTGGGTGAACAAAATAATCAACTGGTGGTTTTCTGAGAAGTCGTCCTTATATGTCCTTACGATTACACTTGATACAATTTCCTGCTATGCTTCCGGTTTCATGAATAATACACCGAAATCTTTGTTGGCAGAATTTGAATCTGAATGCCGACGCTGGTTAGTTCCACTTGACACCTATTCAGTAAAACTTTGAATCTAGTGACCAAAAGACTATTAACCTTTCTTTTTCGTGAAACGAGCTCTGTGTGTGACGGTGGTCCAAGGTTTCACTGGTTGAAAGATTCAAGTTTTTCAGTAGAATTTTTGGTGAAAAATGTTGTTTGTTTTTCAGACATTTTTCACTGAAAAAGTAACTGAAAAAACTTAAAACATTTTTACCATTTCTTCAGCCCAAGGTGAAAAATTTGAAAAGAAGTTTGAAAGTGGTGAAAAAAGTTTAAATTTTTCACCACTATTTTCAGTGAAAAATGTCTGAAAAACAAACAACATTTTTCACCAAAAATTCTACCGAAAAACTTGAATTTCCCAACCAGTGTTTGGATAGACCTCAGATTCAAGGTTTAAGTCGAACATTCAGGTCCTTTAATGGCCACTGAGGTCGGGATTGCTGGAGTGATTCTACGACCGCCTACTGCGCGTCTTTTTTTTTTAGCCATGATCTACGGCTACTGGGCCTCCGAGTCTTTCTTCACGACTATTGCTGGCCAATGATATTTTATTTGCAACCCCCTATTTACCATCTAGATTTCCATCCTCAACAATTTTCTACAGGGCTTTATTTTGAAGCTCCCTTATGGCTCGACAAGAAAAAAACTGTGCGAGGGCCGCGATACTTTGACATACAACATCTTCCCCACCAAACACTACTTAGTACGAGTATCAGTAAATTTATCAGAGACCAGTAAACGTCGAGCAGAGTTTCCCCTGACACTCTGGTAGCCTTTTTGTGCTTTCGTAAAGGTGCAGGGACAGAAAGGCAATCGCTCGTTTAAATAGGGGT